>CM021106.1:380529666-380741340 GCA_007115665.2 Sequoiadendron giganteum | reverse complement strand
AAACACATACACATTTTTTAATAGAAACATGTACCTGTTATATAATGGGTACGTGTTCTTTATTTGCATGTTTATTTAAAAAAATAAATACCTTTTAGAAATGTGTACGTGTTATAAAATGCATACACATTATTAAATACATATGCATTATAAAGAATACATATGCATTATAAAATTCTTTTATAAAATCTTGCATTATGCATTATAAAATATTAATGCAGCGTTATAAAATCGTGCAGCGTTATAAATGTCACATACTCGTTATATAAAAGTTGTTTATTTTAAAAAATTAAATAGCTTTTAGAAAAGTATGCATTATATAACATGTACCCATTATAACATATACATGTTTTTTAATGCGTACCCAAAGCATAACACTACGTGTTTTTTATTTTGGCTTGGGTACACATTGCTAAGCGAGTACACATTTTTTAAATAACACGTACATGTTTCCTAGAGGATTTTTTTTGGTTGAAACTTCCCCTCTTTGTGGACCTAACTTCTTTATTTTACCCAGTATTCTCCAAGGTCATATTACAAGAGAATCTAACAAGCACAAAAGATGAAATAAATGACCATGCCCCATTCCATACTCCTCTAGACATACCAAGATATTGAAGATCAACAAAGTTTCAAGTGAGCAATGTAAATGAAACAAAAAAGTAAAACCAAAAGAAAAGATCAATATGACAAAAAATATCAATGCCATCATATCTCTTGCCAGAGAGTTGTTTTAGTTGATATTTGAAATGGAATCTATTGTAAGAAAGATATATTTGTTAAGACATTCATTGGATGTTGATTTTTTAAAATGTTTAGGCTGTTGATATGAAGGTTAATTGACATGTTTGACAATTATCAACAATTATGATTTTGCATGACCTTTTGTGTCTCAGCAATGGTTGTACTTACTTTTATTTATTTTTCCAAAGGTGAGGATGATGATAGGTTTATTATGGATGAAGTGAGATGGGACAGATGATTTTTTTCTTTATTTTATAATATTTCAAATGTTTTGGATGTTTTGAAATTTTTTGAGGTTTTTTTGGTATTTTGATATTTTCTGAGTTTCTTTTTTGGTATTTTCAATATGTTATGGATGTTTTTGAGATTTCAATATATTATGGATGTTTTTGAGATTTCAACATTTTTGGATGTTTTTGGGATTTTGAATGATACCTAGATCATGATGTGAGCTATAAGACATGGATAAAGCATGATTTATTGGATAATGCTAGATGTAGGCAATGGTATGATAATGTCCCATGTCAAGATTTTTCCAAAAGCAAGTTTGAAATATACCCCTTATCTTGTCAAGATCAAGATAGTTTTAGATTTGGATAAAAAAAGATTGGATTGAATTGGATTGGATTTGATTTATGGTGGATGAGATGCTAGATTTATTATGGAGAGGATGGGATGCTTCCACCTGGAATGGTGCATGTAGATGCTCGATTCTACACATGACACCTATTTTCTAGGTTTTCATCAAGGTACTTGTCCAAAGCACCACCAAAATAGTTTTCAGTAGAGGACAATTTTTCTCTTTACTATTTTCTTGATTTTTGAATATTTATGATTTTATGTCAAACCATCTGGAGGTGCTGATGTAGATGCTACTTTCAAGATATGCCGATGATGTAATGTCTTGAGGAGTTGCTTTTCCAAGATACATGTGCTTGAATAGAAACCCTGAATGTTCTTGTCTACCTTGTTGATGCCAGAGTTAACCTTATCTGGATGCACACATCACAACAAAGTTCCCTTAGAGTCCTTATGATAAAGAGTTGTTACTAGGACACGATCAATGCGAGAGTTGGATATTCTAGGTTTTGAGATGGATGGAGGTCTTTGGTGAGGGATATGTGATGAAGATGTATCAATTGATAGCTTGGATAGCAGATCTTTAATTCTCCAAACTTGGGATGATGAGCAATGAAAGGTGGATATGGAGTTCCAAGTGGAATTAGGACCAACTTCTTCATATAGTTTGTATGTTGATGTTGAAGCTTTCTTTTGCATTAGTGGACATTTTTGATGGATGAAATTCTTTTTGATTTTTCCCCATAGTTTCATTGACTAATGGAGTGTGATAGGGATTATTTTATTTGGGATCTATTGTAATTTCATGTGTCCATTTTGATTTGTCGATTCTTTAGCTTCAATGGCGTGTTCTTTTCCTTTGTAAATAATTTTCTCTTCTTGTTGGTCCCAATCAATGGATGGAAAGATGCAAGAATGAAAATTCATGACATGGATGTTGGCAGGAATTTCAATATAAGGACTCTTCATGACTCCCATGTTGATGTTCTCAATAGATAAAGTTTCCCCAATATTGTGGAGTTATCAATGACATGATTAGATTATTTGATTCTGAGTAAAAAATACCATGATGTTTAGGATTGTCAACAATTTTCACTAGTTCTAGGATACCCTGTTCATGTAGGAATGATTCTTCTCTTATTTTCTTAAGAATCTTCAAAGGTAGTAGTAGAAACACTGGATTTTTATTTTTCTTCAAAAGATGTAGATTCTTCAAAGTCGATGTAGAAATTTTCTTCCTGCTCAGTTTTTGAAATGTCACCATGAATTTCTTTAGATTATGTTATAGCTTGATCATTTGTAAGGATGTCAAGAGTAGAAGAATCTTGTTCTAGAAGAAGATCATCTATGTATCCATTGAAATTAAGCATCTCATGAGTAGATGTAGGAGTGATTAGTGCACGAATATGGTCATCTTTTTTGGAATCCTGTATAGATTGGAAAATACTCATTAGATCATGGTACTATTTTGGGGAAGCGGGATTTTGATCTTGACTCATTTCAAAGAAATTTTTATTAATCGATTGGAAAATACCTATTAAATCATGATAGTATTTCAGAGAAATAGGCTCTTGATCTTGACTTTTTCAAAGAAACTTTCGTTATGCCTAGGATTATGTTCTTGATATGGATCATGGGTTGATGGTGGAGTATGGATGGAAGACTCTTAGGTGGTATTAATGGGTTTAGATGATATGATAAAGTCTTCTTTCAATGAAGATTCTTTGATATGTCCTATCATGAAGTCGAATGAGGGGGTTATTTTGCGATCTGAGACATATTTAATACCATTATTTTGAGGTAGAACGTTTCTAGACATTGTTGAATGGTCTTGATCATGCATTAGGAAAGTATCTTGATTAATGTCTAATTTATCATCTTGTGAGAAATGAGTAGTATTGACATATTCATCGGATCCCTGGATTTTTCCTACAATGTATAATTCACATTGTTATAACTTGTTATTTTACCAAAATCTTTTTCTTTTCCATGGTTGGGCATCAGATCTTTGTACATTTTGAAATCTTTATTTCCAGAAGATCCTGAGTTTTGATCAATATTCACTTCTCCTTGATCAATAAGGTCTTGTATGAGGTGTTTTAATTTCACACAATTTTGTGTCTTGTGACCTTTTGTTCTATGATATTGGAAAAATTCATTATCATTATACTACGAGAGTTTTATTTGTGGTTTAGGATAATTTTGTACTCAGGAAGCTTGATATATTATGATTGGATCAATTTTTTTAGGACCATTTCAATGGGTTCCACTAAGGGATTGAATTGACATCAAGGAACATTGTTAGGTCTTGGTGGGATTGGTCCTCTTAGAGGATTCATATTTTGTATGTTGTGTTGTTTATTTGGTTGTAATTGTGTGGTTATCATAACTTTTGTGTTGACCACACCGTCATTCATTGCATTCTTGTTTTTAGCCCATTTATGGGGTTTATCACTTTAACTAGATAATTGGTTGTTGTCTTTATAGATTTACACTAATCGTTTAGCGATAAGTGATCTTTCAATGTTTATACCTTTTGAGATGAGCTCTTCAAAGGTTGATACACATTGCATGCATAGTTGAAAGGAAAGTTCCATGTTTAGATTACTTGCAGTGATTTTCACTGTTATTTTTTTGAAAGTGGCCATTTGCACTTTCTTGCCTTATGTCTCCATCTTTGTAGGAAGGAGGTGAATATTTTTCCCTTGTTTTGTTTGACAATGTATAGTTCATTTAAGGTGACTTATACATCAATGTTGTAGGATAAATGAGCTACAAATTTATCTATGATCTATTGAAATATTTTTATTCTAGGTGGTAGATGTGAGAATTACTCAATAGCTTGTCCACCCAAACTACATGGAAAGAGGCACATAAGATATGTGTCATTGTAAGATACCTCCATGCAAGCTACACAAAACTCTCTTATATGCTCTTCGAGATTACCATGCCCTTTGTATTTGTCAAACTTCAATATTTTAGAGTTTGGGGGAAAATTTAGCAATGTATGCTTCTATCAAATGGATAGGGGCATAAGTCATTGATAACATATGATTTTTTAGTCTTTCCCATTTGCATATCCTGAATCTTTTGTGTCAAAATTTGAATTTACAAGGATATATCTATAGGAGGAATGTTTGATGGTGGATAATGAGTGTTGTATTGAGGGATTGCCTATGACTTGAATGTTGGATTTTCATATAGGGTGTGTTTGTGTTGTATGTATTGTATGTATTGATTTTGAGAATTTTGATCAATGGTGGAAATTCGATCTAAGGATCAATGGATGAGAGGAAATCAAGGAGATGAGGGAGGATCCAGGAGGATCAATGGTTGAGAATTCATGAGATCCCAAAATATCCCTATTTTCATGGAAAATTGGTTGAAGATATTTTGAATTGGAGGGAAGAAGATATTTGAATTTGAATTGGGAATATTCTCTATTTGAAAAAAGGAATATTCTTTGTGCAAATTTGAGGGTTGGAGGAAAATTAGCCAATTAAATAATTATGAAAATTATTTAATTGTGAGGATGAGGGGAATTAATATTTTCAATTAAATAATTGATAATTATTTAATCAAGTGGGGAAATTAGCATGAAAATGATGAATTAATAAAATAACCTTAATTACTCAATTAATAGGGGAATAAAGTGAATTTAATCAAATAATTGGAGATTATTTAATTAAATGGAGGAAATAGGCAATAATGAGGAAATGATGTTAGTAAGGTGAAAATCGAGATGTGTGATATATATAGGACAATTTTAGGTGTCTACAAAATCAACACTTCATCTCTAAATATATATAAAATACATTACTTGTAACTTAAGTGACATAAAAAGTGATAATTATTTTAATAATAAACTAGGAATTCAAACCAATGTTTTAAATAACAAGGTTTATAATCCCATAGGTAAAATATCATATATCCAATAAGTATTAAATATACCACTAAATAATTATGAATAAAACACCATATCATACTTTAGAATCATGTGATATTCTGCTTTCCAATATGTCTTGTAGACACCTCGAAATTGCTCCCATACTACGCAATTAATTAAATAAATATTTAATTAATTGTTTCTCATAATTCACCACCTTTCTTATTTTCTCATCTTTTATGTCATTTCTTCATTTGAATTCCTTCTCTTCATTTCGACACATCCGGTGGGACCTACCTTTGTGCTAACTAACAATTTGTTTTGAGTCTTTATGATTTCACATCCCAATTTTTGTAATCACCTATGCGTCTTGTATTTTAGCTCTTATTCATTAGGAATGACACTTCTATCCTACCTTTTAGCTCTTGCATATTGATTTTCAATAATTTTTTATTTTATTTTTGTAGGTTTCTAATTGTTTTTGTTTTTTCTTGTATCCATCTTTAGCTATTTAGCTATATTTGTTACTTATAACTCTCAAATTTGTAGGAAATATAACCTTTTCTTTTAGGTCTTATTTTTCTACATAATTTGACACTTGCGATTTGTGGATCAATGCCTATGTTGTTTAGTGATTCTACCACCACATTAAAACTTCCATTTTTTCTTCTATTTTCCATCATTTTCTATGTTTAATTTTTCTATTTTTTGGTTTTCTATGTTATCTAACCTATTTTCTATCAAATATAACCATTTTAATATTTCTATCTTCACGTTTTTGTTTGTTTTTAAAAATATTTAAGAATTTTTCTCTATGCAAACTAGCACTTGTGACCTATTCTTTGATGCTTCTATTTTGGTTTGACACTTCTAACCTATGAATTAGATCTACTTGAAGAAGGTTTAAATTTATTTCTATATTTTCTTAGTTTTTAAGCTTAGAGTATCACTTTCATTGTTTATCTTATGTTATGTGTTTTAGCACCGATGTTCTGTCATTCAACACTTTTGTTGTTTTCCAATGCTCTATTTTTCTATTTTTGGGTTTAATATTTTTGGCTAACCTTTTTCTAATTCAAAAACTAAGTGGTGTAGCTTGTCTTTTATTTTTTGTTAAACCTTAAGGTGTTCTAGTGTGTTTATGCTCTCCCCTTTCACTTCATGAGATCTTGGGTAACTAAAAACACCTAACATTACCTTTTTCATTATGATGCCTACTTTGAGATTTCATCACCCCAAGGGATGACCTCAACCACATTTTTCAATAGGGTATATGAAGCGGGGAGAGAAAAATATATACCTAAAAAAGGAGTCATCATCGTGTCTAACAGAGCTTTGAGGCCCTTGGTCTACCAAGACTTGTGAGGTGAAGAGACAAGGAGAGAATTTCCTAGTTTCATGCATGTAGATGGACCCTTAGTTCATAGATTTCTTGTAGAGACCTTGTAAATTATCCTAAGATCTTTTGATCATCTCCTAGTGTGGTGCAAGGGAAGTATATCACCCCTTGAAGTTACTTATAGGTACCTCCATATGTTGAGATAGAAAAAGCCTTGGGTAAAACATTTTTCCACCCTTGGTAAGGGAAGTTTGTGCAACACGACTTACTGTAGCTATCCCTCATAGGTAGATGGTGTAGACACATAAAATTGACCTAGGCCTACCAACTTTATTTTCCACATATTTCTTCTCAACATAATTAAAATATTTAATTATGTCCTATAGTCCAAATTCAACTATTTATTAAATAACCCTTAATTATTTAATTAATTCACATCTTTTATTCCTCCAAACTATTTAAATAAATAAATTATATTTATTTTATTTAGATACGTCGCTAATTTCTTATGTTCCTCAATAATTAAATAAATTCCTAAATTTATTTAATTATTATCTATCTACTATTTCCTCCTGATTATTTAAATAAATAAAATTTATTTATTTATTTAAATACTTCATTAATTCCTTATGTCTTCTTATAATTAAATAAATTCCTATAATTTATTTAATTATTATCCACAACAACTTTCCTTTTAATTTTAAATAAAATCATTTATTTAAAATTACCCACTTTCTATTTTCCCACCAAGTAAATAATTTAAAAACATAATTTACTATCACATGACCCCACCAGTTTTGAATTAAATTAATTTTTAATTCAAAAGGTCAACTCGGCCTTTTAAATCAAATAATTTTAAATTATTATTTGTTTTTCCAACAGCCTCATTTTCCATGCCCAATATCTCCTTGTCACATGCATTCTTGACCATTGATTTGGGTTTTCTAAAACAAATCTCAGCCCTTCAGTTCAAATTTTACCCTAATATTGCCCTAACCCTAATTGATGATTGTCACATTTAATTTCAGCCTTTGATCTTAGGGTAATTCTCAACTGACAATCTTGGCCATTCATCCAAAATTGGATTTTCTATAAAAGGGAAATTTCAACCTCATTTGGACATCTCTTGACTTCATGATTTCATGTTGCATACTTTAGGCTTGCTTCATACTTACATAATTGCAATTGTTGAATAGTACAATCCTTCAATATTTGCTTAGGGCTTTGGCATAGGCTAATAGTTTCTCATCAAAATCTGAGGGCAAACATCATTTTGCAACAAATGAAGAAGGGAAATGAAGGTCAATCATGGAGGACATAAAGGTTGTTTGGTGAAGCTTTCCCTTTATTTTATGTTATTTCACTCCATTGTATTTCATTGTTTAGCTATGGTTTTATTTATGCATTTGTTTTCATGCTAACTTAACTTTTTTCCTTAGTTACATTGGTGAACCCGATGCCAAAAACACTTTTTTTTGTAAATTTCATACGATTTTCCATCATTTTTGTAGGTACAGGTACAGAATGCTGCAAACACAACTTTTTGAGCCGCATTTGATGCGTCATGATGCATTTTCTTTCGGGAACAATGCATCCACAATACCGAGCCACATTTGACATCCTGAATGGTGCATTTGATCTGGTGCACCGCATCTACTAGCCTGAATGATGCATCTTTGTTGCAATGCATCTGACAGGAAAAACGATGCATTTGCATGTTGCAGGCATACTTTTGGTTTTTGACAATACTTTCCAGATTTCTCTTTTTTAGTTTTATTAGGTTAGTGCTTTTTGGATTACTAATTTGTTGTTGCCAGCATGCGACAAGGTAGAAGGAGATACTAACCATTATTTGTTGATGATTTTATGTCTTTTTCAATTCTAAAGCAAGCAAACAAACAATTACAGCTACAACTTGCATTCACACTTCATGGCTTAAAATGAACATGTATTCACTCATAGGATTAAAATGAACACAACTTGCATTGAAACTCATCAAGGCTAAAATATTACTTGCATTCTCGTAGCATTGGCTTAATAAGCTTGGGTTAAAATGAATGAGTTCTAAATGTGTCTTGTGGTGTAGTGACAACTCCTTAGCATGTATGCAATTCTCTTGCACCTTGTTGCGATCTTGAGACACAAAAACACTTAGGGGTTGTTACTTTTCCACCCACATATTTCGATTTGGGCATTAAAATGAACAATTTGGTGAGTGTGGGTTGAAAGATTTGTGTATGAAATCTCCTCGTGCCTTAGTGCAATCTTGCATGACCAAAAACAAAGTTTCCAATTCACTTTTGTTTAACCTTGGAGGGGCCTGCCTCGAAAGAGGGAACAACTCCAGCTGGTTTTTCACTTGGATCGATATATAAAAGGATGAGACTAAACGATCAATTCCTCATGGTATGTAGGCCTTAGTCGTATACTATCATTCGAAACAAGGTACCTACCTTTTATTTTAAAGGTATAAGATCCCCTAGTAGAGTGATTAAAACCTTAAGTGGCTTGTTGTACACTTGCAAGGTTCCATGTCCCCAAGTATTCATTAAAACCCTCTTGTTTAGTTTTCCAAAATCTCTATATTTGTTGGTGCAAGAGGTCTAACCTCTTAATCCATCCCACATTTTCACGGTTCTTAGTAGAGATGAAGAGTTTTTCATGGGAGATTCATGAGAACTCAAATCGTGGCTGACCCAAGAAGTGAGTTCCATGTAAGGGGGAGCCAGTATGGTCAAGCTTCTAAGTCATCCGCTAAGAATAAGCATGGCTGGAGTAATCCAAGTGGGAATCTAGTGAATATAGTCCTTGCCATCCATAGGGTTGTGCTTGTTTTCAATGTGCTTGTTTCCAACAATTCAAAAAAAAATCATGTGTTTGCCAAGTGTTTTCTGAAACAATAAACACATAAGACACCTTTTACAAATCTGGAAAAACATAGTCAAATTAAAACAACCTCACAAATTCTAAAATTGCAAGAAAACTAGACTCTGTTCAAACTAAAATGCAATTGAGCCTTTGTGAAATGCATATGACTGCTCTACAATACATTTGCTATAAAAAATAATGCATTTGATATAGTGAACCGTAGTCATCATCTTAAACAACGCATTTGATAATCCTGCAACATAGTCACCATCTGAAACAACACATTTGTACACTGCAACACAATTGCTACCTAAAACAATGCATTTTCCTATCATTTGGGAAAATCATTGTCACTATCCAAATTTGAAACCAAAAATTGTGAATCTATTTCTAAACATCCTCCTTCAATGGCCTCTATTTGAAAACTAGAAAAAGATTTGCTCAAATCATCCATCTTTGCACCTTTTAGTTTGCATTTAGCTCTTACCATAGGTTCACCATTGCAATTTTTAGTTGCATATTAACCTCCACAACCATTTTCAGCATAGACAAATTCTTAGGTCCTCATTTTGCAGACTTTAGAATAGGAAAACTTTCCATACTTTGTGGAACCTTTGCCTTCAAAAGTAGATTGTCATTGGACTAACCAAAATCACTCCTTTAGTCTTTGTCCTTTTATGTGAGATATTTCCAGCTCATAAGTCTAGTTTAGGAACCTCACCTTGTCAGTTTGTCATTCCACTTAGTCCTACAAACAGTCCTTTGACAATAAAAATTGAGACACTGACCAAAATTTGAATGGTTAATAAACCTTTCATAAAAGTCTACCAAAATTGATTGCAACTTAGAGTTTCCTTATACCTTGCATTTGCATTGTCATATCTCAAAACATTTTAGTCTTCCATCATTCATTTTTAGTCCTCATTATCACTTTGCATTTGAAATCCTCTTTAGACAACATTATCACCATTGCATTCCTTATTTTAAAAAAAAAACATAGTGTCATATCATTTCCATACATAGATTTGGTTATCTTCCATTCTCCCTCATTTGAGAAAATCTTATATGGTTGAGACTAGGCTACAAAGAAAGAGAATACAAATGGACCCCTTTGGACAAAGCAACAACCCTTACAACCTTCCTAATGACATGAACTTAAACACAGATATGGGGACATCTTTCCTCAACCCCTTTAGTGACATGAACATAGAATCTTCCTCACGCAACCCCTTTGAACAATTTATACAAAGAGATGAAAATGGACAAGTATTCTTGCAAGATGTAGAAGTCGCTGCCCAAAACCCCGAAGTGGCTTCCTTTGTAGAAGAATTTCTCTTACAAGATTCAAAGTGATATTTAGCCATGCTTCTACACCAAGGGGATAAATTTCCATGAGGATTCGATGTTAATACCTTGAGAGCAACATCTCTTGATCCTGCTACACAAACTAGTTAACCCCAATCAACACCACAATATAATGCAAACAATACCTCTATTGGTGCCACCACACAAAATTCAACCAACACCATCAATGCTACTTCCATTGGAACCTCCACTCAAAACACATCTAACACAGTCAATACAACATCTATTGTGGGAACATCAACCATAGCACGTGCCATATCACAATCAATCCCACAAATATCAATAATTTTGTCACAAACTATTGGAGCTACGTACGGGTCCTCTTCCAATGCTATGGGGACAAATTGATCCAAAATTTTATTTGGATCTTCATCCAGTGCTATGGGAATAACATCATCAAACATTTTACTTAGGTCCTCGATTAATGCCATGGGAACAAACTCATCGAACCCTTTGGGAGGAATACAAGATGAATTACTATTCAAGGCCCTCAACCCAATGCCCATATCTCATCAAAAGTCAATACCAACACTAATGTCCCCCAAAGGCAAAACAAAAATATCCCACATGACCACATTTACCAATTTGGACAAGGAAACCAAGTAACACAACACATGATTCCATTTGGTCATCGAAACATTCAAGGACAGCAAATTCTGCAAATACAATCTAACACTGCTGGAGTACACATTCCCACATATGCATCTCATATCCATACAAAACAACATGTTCCCACTCAAAACGCTCAATACCAATAAATTCCAACCCAAAATGCATCATACGTTCCACACCAATACAACTCAAATCAAAACATACCATCACAACAAATGGGATCTCAGGGAATACCCATCATCAACATGTGCGACACCACAAACAACCCTATAGTAGATGCACTCACATCTCAACTTGTTTCCCTAAAAAATCAGGTGGAGGACATGAAATTTTCAAACAAGAAGACCCACATATCTTATGATTTATGTCCATACCCATTTGACATGAACTTACACATGCCACCATTCCCTCCAGGATATGGGGTACCCAACTTCTCCAAATACAAAGGAAAGACTAATCCCCTTGAGCACATAAGATAATTTATGACCAATTTCATGGATGTTGCATATGAACATACCTATTTGATGAGACTCTTCCCTAGAAGTCTCACAGGTCCTGCACTTGAATGGTTTGCTCTCTTGCCCAAAGGGATAAAGTCATGGGATGAACTTGCAAATAAATTTATAGAAAATTATTCCTACAACATCGACACTGACATTACCATTGTAACTTTATGTAAGAATACTCAAGAGGACACTAGCAAAACCTTCATTTCATTTTTCCAAAGATCGTGGGGCCTAGAAATTCGATGTCTTGTTGAAATACTAGAAAAGGAGAAAGTCAACATGCTTGTTCAAAATCTTGTTGGACTATTGAGATACAATTTACAAGTTCATTGTTGCACCACTTTCACAAACCTAGTAAAAAAATGAGTCCAACTTGAAAAATCTCTTATTGTGAAAGGAGAACTCAAATATGCCAACAAGAACACAAACCAAAACCCACCTAATAATAAAAACAAATATTGGGTCAAGAACAAACATATCACCAATGATGGAATTGTTGATGCTAAAGCAATAAATGTGACAGGTCCTTCAATTATTCTTAGAGGATCTCAACCCCAAAATCCTCGCTTGACCACACCAATGCCTACAATGAACACCATCCAAAACAATCAAGACCAAGGGTAACCACAACAAACCAGACAATTTCCCAAAAGATGCACATACACCCCCTTGGGTGAACCAATTGAAGTTTTCCTCAAGAAGCTCATCCAAAACAATGTCATAACATTACAAGACCCTTAACCATACAACCTAGGCCAGTTCAAACCATCATGGTGGGATGATAATGCTTTCTATGACTATCATTGAGTAAAAGGGCATAAAACTTCTTCCAAGAGACAATTGAGAAATTCCATATAGGATCTTATTGAAAGTCATACCTTTGAAATAGACGGTCAACAATTTTCTTCAAACTCAGACCACACCATTCATAAAAACCCACTGTAGGATTATGGTTCAAATAACCCCTCTATGTCAGGTCCAAAGAATAAAAATTGAGCCAATTACACTCGCGTTGCTTTTGACTATTCTGGTGGACCTATAATTAATCACCTCTGAGCCATTGATGAATACGTTAATACAATCACCATTAAGAAGAATCTGGAGTGTAATATCACCACTCATTGAGGCAAGGTCACAATAGCTAGTACTCCTACTAGCAACCAGAGATCACAATACTCAATCCCTCCAGCAAGTAGTCACAACCCAAAGGACAATTCAATCTTATTGACCAATTGGGTAAAACAACTACTCAAATCTCCATACTTGAGCTACTACGCATCTCTCTTGCACACAAAGCCATACTTGATAAGGTCTTACAGGAGTCTTCCGTACCTACTGACATTGATGTCAACCACTTTGAAGCCATGGTCAGATACTTGACTACTCCCCATCACATCACCTTTTCAAACCAAAATTATTTCTCACCTAAACCATCTCACAATGATGCACTACACATTGAAATATTCATCCATAAACACAAGGTTAGATAAGTCTTAGTAGATGGAGGAGAAAGATTAAATATATGCTCCCTAAAATTGTTCAAAGCACTAGGCTTCTTTGATGTGTGTGTGGATGCCACCAAAAGCATTTTCATAAAGGCATATGATGATGAGGAACGCTCTTCTAGGGGCATTATCAGACTCCCCATTCATGTGGGGCTAGCCATTGTAGATACCACATGTCAGGTCTTGGATCTTGAGCTACCTTACAAAATCTTACTCGGTCGACCTTGGATCCATGCCTTAAAGGTCGTACCATCCAATTACCAGCAATATTTGAACTTTCCTTTTGATGGCACCGAAATTACCATAACTAGAGATCATGATCCCTTCTAGTATTGCACCAACTTGAGAGGCATTACTGAACACTAAGTGTCCATTAATCATGAAGCTTCAACATCCACTTCTTCCAAATACATTGATCTATCCACACTTTCCAAGCCATCCAAATCCACTCCTTGGACCTCCATCACACCATCTACTTCCACTACTCCAAGTATCAACCCAAACATTAAGATCTAGGATGAAGGTTGTGGCACGTACAAATTACACACTGCCTACTGCATCAGTACGATACCCAAGTCTCCAAAATCTCATGGTATGCCTTGTTTTAGAATAGAGCCAAAAGTGATATTTAAAGTTCCTCCAACAAGTACTTTCACAAAATGGGGAGATATGAACAATGAAGATATTGAAGATATTTCAACCTAGATTTACAAAGACACAAAAGTCTTACCTCCACTTCTAGTAGAACAATATGGAAAAGAATATGAGATGATGAAAGAAAAAGGCTACGATGGAACTAGTGGCCTTGTTATAAACAAGACTGGAAGAAGAGAACATATAGTGTCATCCAAAATACTGAAGAATCTAGGGTTAGGGTTTGAGCCACTCAAGATTGATGGTCCACATACCCATGTACTTTGGGTGAGGGCATAAATACTTCTGAAAGTGTTGAGACCATCGAAGATTCCCATACTGAGACTAACTCCCATGAGTGGGAATATGGTTCTGAAAGATCCCTAAGTGACTATGAGCTTGAAGAAATGTTTCAAGAACTAGGTGAACCTTGTTTTGATGAAAGATTCAGACAAATGTTTGATGTTAAAATTTATACAAATCCTCCTAAAGTCCCACTACAAAGGGAAGCCTAGGTAAAACTCTTTTGGCCTCATGATGATGACAAACCTAAGTCGCCACTAGAACCTATTTTTTATGATTTTGACCCATCTGTTCCCTACTTTGACCAAGAGTCCAGTTTTCCTACCTTTGTCCCTTATTTCGACCGTGAATCCAATTTTCCTGAGTACGACGAAGACGATTGGATAGAATCCTCCTGGGACTTTCAAGACACCTCTATCTTTACCCTTTCAACCTCTGTCTGAATGCTTTCAACATCCTCCCCACCTTTCACTAACACTAATGATTGCATTTCCCTTATATACTCACAGCTCGTTGACTGGAACAGCATGACTCACATGTTATGAACATTTTTCAAAATGACGAAGCTATTATAGAATTCATGGGACTCCGTGAAGGAATACTGAGTGGGGACCATAAAGCTAGATTTAATATAGACCTTGATTCTATGGCATACTTTAGAGAGATTTTTCAATCCTCTAGTTGCAAAAGTAAAAATAAAACAAAAAAAGATACATCTTTAGGTGAAAATCGCAAGGTGCCTTCTAACGATACAAAAGTAAAAAGAAAGGACATATTTGAGGGTAAAAACCTCTCCGAGGTACCCAAGGATGGAGGATTGGACATTCTTCCTGTAACATAGGAGAAATAAGCCATGCTCATTGAGGACACCATGGAACTCAATGTAGCCACACCTGAAAATCCTAAGATGATCCTCTTTGCAATATCATTGATAGAAGAAGAAAAATCTGAGTTCTGAGAATTCTTTGCAGAATGAAAGATCAACTTCGCATGGTCTTATGTTGTCATGTCAATATTAGATCTAGCATTAGTATTTCACTATCTAGCTTTTATCTCGAGGTAAAACCTATCAAATAGAAGTTACACAAGATGCACCCACAAATTGCCTTACTTGTCAAAGCCAAACTCAAGAAGTTACTAGATGTGGGATTTATAAGATCAATAGATTATGTAGAATGGATTTCCAATTTGGTACAAATCACAAAACCAAATGGGAAAATATGCATATGTACAGACTTTAGAGATTTGAACAAGGCATGTTCGAAAGATGATTTTTTCGCTTTCAAACATAGACATCATAGTATATCTCATAACTGGGTACAAGATGTTGTCCCTCATGGATGGTTTCTTAGGATATAATTAGATTTGTATCACCCTGGAAGATCAACATAAAACAACATTCACTTGTCCCAGGGGTACCTATTGCTGGAAAGTCATGCATTTTGGGTTGAAAAATGTAAGAGCTACATATCAATGAGCCATGAATACAATATTTCATGATCTCATGCATACCCTGATGGAAGATTACATTGATGAACTCCTGGAAAATTCCTTAACACGTCAAGATCACCCAAAAGTGCTAGATAAGTTCTTAAAAATTCTAGAAGAGTATAAAGTGCATCTCAATCCTAAGAAGTGTGTTTGGGGTGTGACCTTGAGTAAGCTCTCGGGCTACATAGTTTCTTGTCAGGGTATCGAGGTTGACCCGACTAAAGTGAAAGAAATCTTGGACATGCCCCCTCCAAAGGGAATAAGTGAACTCATAACATTACAAGGAATAATTCAGTTCATCAGATGCTTCATTTCATAGTTAGTCGACAAGTGTCAACCTTTCTAATATCTTCTATGCAAAGGCATCCCTTTCATGTGGACTAAAAATGTCAAACGACTTTTGAACAGATCAAGAACTATCTTCTAACACCACTAGTCCTAATTCCACCCATTGATGGAAAACCTCTTATCTTTACATTTTTGCAACCACTTCCACGTTGGAAGCATTACTTGGACAAAATGACCATGAGGAGAAATAAAGAGCCATATAGTACATCAATCGAACCTTGGTCGGATATGAACTCAACTACATGCCCATTGAATGTACCTGTCTCATAGTGGTCTTTGTCGCTCAAAATTTGAGACATTAAATGCTAAATCATAAGACATAGTTAGCGGAAAAAATAGATCCATTAAAGTATCTTCTTAGTTGGGAAGCATTGGCAGGACGGTTGGCAAAGTGGGTAATGATAGTTAGTGAGTGTGACATATAGTATGTAGAACACAAAGCAATAAAAGGACAAGTAATCACAGACCAACTTGCAGATGCACCCATACGAGGTGATCACCCTTTGATGGTCGACTTCCCAGATGAATCCATCTTTCATGTGGATCCTAAATCACCTTCGAATCTCTATTTCAATGGGTCCCATACGGGTCATGGCTCGGGAGTAGGTATATTGTTCATCACACCACAAGGGGATTCTATACCCAAGTCATTCTGAATCGCCTTCCCCTACACTAATAATGCAGCTAAATATGAAGCACTGGTAATAGGACTTCAAATGGCCATCAAATGGAAAATCAAGACACTTTTGGTCTTTGGAGACTCTCAGTTAGTTATCAACCAAGTCAACAATGATTATGACACCAAGGATGAAAAGCTAGTACCCTATAAACGCATGGTGAATATTTTCATAACATATTTCCATTTGATTTTTTTTGAGTAGGTTCCTAGGGCACAAAACAAGGTAGTAGATGTAATGGCTACAATTGGATCTCTTTTAGACATTCCCAACAATGTGCCACAATTCGAGTTCTTAGTGTAACAACTTTTGGTTCCCACTTATGATATTCTTGAGTCAGAAATGGTTTGCAAGATCGTTGGTCCCAATTCACCTTGGTATCAAGACATATATGATTACATTCAGTCCTAGACCCTCCCACCAAACCTTTCTAACAACCAATTTAAGTCCTTTATCCACAAAGCCACTCGTTACACCATCATGAGTGATACCTTATATAGACGCAGCTTTGAAAATACCCTTGTTTGATGTCTCGACACATATGAAGCACAAAAAACCTTACGTGAGGTACATGAGGGTATATGTGAATCTCATTTGAGTGGCCCAACCTTAGCTAAGAAAGTTATGAGACTTGGGTATTATTATCTGACCATGAAAAAGGATGCCCTTAAGTTTGTGTGAACATGTCATCAATGTCAAGTGCATAGTGATCTAATTCATGTGCCCTTGCAAGAACTTGAGTCAATCACTTCTCCTTGGCCCTTCGCATAATGGGGACTCGACCTCATGGGTAAAATCCATCCCACCTCATCCAACAACCATAAATTCATTATTACTACTACTGAATATTTCACTAAATGGACAGAAGCCATTCCTCTCACTTACATAACCGATAAGCAGATTTCCAAATTCATCCTTAACTACATTATCTATCGGTATGGTGTCCTACAATCCATCATCACAAACAATGTTCATCCTTTCAAAAACTAGGATGTATGTGAGCTTTGTGAACGCTTCCACATTCAACACCATTTCTCCAAAACCTATTACCCACAAGGAAATGGTCAAGTTGAGGAATCTAACAAGACCATTATGAATATTCTTAAGAATAATGTCAATGATGTTGGTCGTGACTGCCATCTACAACTTAATATTTCCCTATGGGCCTATCGCACCAGCATCCACACGCCTACTAGAGCCACCCCCTTTGCCTTGGTCTTTAGAGCTGAAGCTATCCTACCCATTGAGGTCAAAATCCCCTCCCTCAGAGTCTCAATGAAGGGATTGATTGATGATGAAGAATATCGACAGTCTTGGTTGCATGAGCTAGAATTGCCTTTTTTGTAGTTATGATAAGAGAGTTATGGTCTAAAATTTGACATTGGTGACTTGGTCTTGATGCAAAATCCAAAGAATTAATTTGACCGTGAGAAACCCAATAAGTTTGAGCCTAATTGATCGGGTCCTTACATCATCATGGCTGCATTCGGTTCTAGAGCTTACTAGCTAGCTACCCCAGACAGGGAGCAATTGACAAAATCTATCAATAGTTTTCATCTTCGCAAATTCTACACATAAAATTGGAGAGCTTGGCTAAAAATCGCAAAAATACAAAAAAAATTGAAAAATACAAAAATCATCACCTCAATGAAAACCTAGAAAATGGGCATCTTGGTGACACCAAAAAAAAAAGAAAATATCAAAAATAATAAAGAGAAATAATCCATCCAATAGTGAAAACCACTTCGGTGGCTCTTTGGATAAGTACCTTGGTGGAAACCTGGCAAACAAGTGTCATGTGTAGTCAGTCTTTGCTTCACCATCTACTATCACTCCATCTACCTTTGACCATAATAAATAACCAATCTTCTAACACCCTCACGATAGTCGTCATAAGTCTTTCCCTTTCTTTTCATGGCTAACAATGGTTGACATCATGCCCCACATATCCTCCATCTTTCATCACGCGCACATCCTTTTCCATCTCACCCAAACTTGGTTAGTCTTAGAACTGATTGGGGGCAATACCTTTATCACCTAAGTATAGTGGATTTTTCATATGGTCTTGACAATCGCAAAATTTCTTACCAAAAATCCATAAAAAATAGAAAATGTCTTGAAAAAATTCATAAAAATTAGAAAATATCTTGAAAAAATACATAAAAAATAGAAAATGTCTTGAAAAATCCATAAAAAATAGAAAATGTCCTGAAAATAAAAATCCCAAAAACATCATAAAACTTCAAAACCCAAAAAAATTCAAAACATGGAAAAAACACAAAACCATCCAAATAACACTCGAAAATTGCAAAAATAGAGTCAGAGTTCGTCTTGTCAGTTGTGTCAATCTTTGTCATCGTTGAACTACGTTTCCTCTATGACTGGGCGTAGGCAAGGCCATCTATCAATGTGCCCCTGAGGCATTAGGTTAGTCCTTTTAGGTTGTCAAAATAAAATCATGACTCCATCTTTTGTCAAATAAGACAAAGTCAATGGTCATCTCGAACTACGAGGTCTATGTGCATTGCTACATAGGCAAGGCCATCAATCAATGAAACCTCGAGCCCCTCTACATCTGAACCCTTAGGGTTTATTAAATCAATCATTCTTTTCCTGTGAATGTCCTAAATCAGACAACTCTTAAACAAACCTTGACAATCATTTAATCGACACTTCAACCAAATTGGCAGGCCAACCTTGGCATGCAGTCAACTCGGTCATCTAGCCAACTTTGGTCAAACTATCATAACGAGTCAACCTGTCAACTCTTGGTTACTCTTTGAATATGTCTCTCCAAAGAGCAACTCTTTTCATAACAATTCAACCTATAAACTCTTGGTTACTCTTTGAATATGTCTTTATGAAGCATCAACTCTATCATCTAGCATTTCGAGGGATTCTCTTGACATTTGAGGATCGATCCTCTTGAAATTGACATCATTCAAGATGTGTCCTTTCTAAATTTGGCATTGTCTAGCATCTATCACACAAACCTAGACTTTTTCAAACCTAACATCTCGCCATCAAAACAATTAACATTTGGACATACTTGGCAAGCACTTCGGCAAACACTACCTTTAATATTGGCATTTTTCATTTGATTTTTCATCATGATACTAGTTCCTCGAGGATGTCCTGGCATCAGGATTTAGAGGAGCAATGATGTATCATGGTGATTATCTTGTCTTTTCAGACTATCATGCTACTAGTTCCTCGAGGATGTCCTACATAGGATTTAGAGGAGCAACGACATTTCATGGCTTGTCTTTCTTGTTTTTGGTTCGTTGTGACAAAATGATTGGGGCAACTAAGTTCCTTGTATGAGTCATGATCATCCTTGTCTATGACTGCTTGTCCTATGTGATGGTGCGAAATTGCACACCATTGATCTATGTCATATTATGGTGTCTTTTGGCCATTACAGTAATCTTCCCAATGATGATTAAAGCAACACCTATTATTACTTTGGAAATATATTGAAGGATTCTTTCTCTGCACTAACATCCATCTCCTTCTGTTTGATAATCTCTCTTCTTCCACCTCCTGATGATATCCTGTGGCATAAAAAAACATTATTGCATACACACTCATATATAGGAATTCCATTTTCACATTTGTATTTACCTGAATCCATTTGCATTTACATAAATCCATTCACATTTTAATTTACATAAATCCATTTTCACATTTGCATTAGTACATTACACATTTACATAAATCCATTTAAATAGTAACATTTACATCCTTAGCATACATACATCATTTGCATTTACCAATTTGCATTACCATAACATATGAATGCATTAAACATTTTTCATACATCATCCACATCATTAATTCATAGATATTTAGGATCATAAAATAAAACATCACATATTGCATAATCCATACATACATAATCATACATCAATACATTCATAATCATAAGCATGGTATCCATTAGTGACAACAATATTATGCATATAATGAACATAATCATCATCATCATAATAAAGTAACTATCACACATAAGGTAGCATCATCATTAGTACTAGGACATCTCCTCATAAATAGCCATCATAAGTGCACACATCCCATAGAATAAAGTACATCATCATAAGAATCATAACATAAATCACATCATAAAAACATTATAAAATCATAATGCATCACAATATAACACATGGCATAGAATCCACACCAAAACTGCATCATATATATAATCTCAAAATCATGTCATGGGATAGAGTCTCAAGGTATCCCAAAAATAGAACTCGCAAGCTCAATGGTCAATAAATATGAAATGTCCCAACATAATGTCAATATAACATGCCCTAAATAGTGCTCTCCTCATCCCCTCAGGATGAGGAATGGAGTGATTGATGCTCTCTCATAGGCTCTGATGATACATGCTCTGACACTGTCGGTTGACTCTATGAAGATCTAGGAATAGTGACCTATGGCTGGTTGTGATGAGACCTATACCCTAATGATGACAATGCATGACTGTGGTTGGATCTGTTCCCTAATGAATGTATATGGCTGTGGTGTGACCTATGTCCTGATGACTATCCAGATGAAGTGGACGAACTCACACTGCTCTAACTCCTACTGCTATGGCTCATGCTATTGCCACTACCTATCCCACTTAAAGATCATGAAAGGCTAGGATCTCACTGCTCTGTTGGCATTGCCCTCTCATATAGAATCTTGTACTACACTCGACTGGCACTCACCCTCTCTAGCTCTCTCACCACCTCTCCCACCAGCCCAGAACATAATTGTGCAAACTCCGAGCACCAACTCTGTTCCTTCTGTTGTCTCACCATGGCCTGGTCCCTCTCCACTCGAGTCATCTCCAACTGGCCCTCTAAGGTCCTGATCCTAGCTAGGGCCTCATCTAGCCTACTCTGCATGTCACTTAGTTGTTGATCGACTATAGCATCTTGAGGCAATGGTGGTCTACTAGCTATATCCTCCTCACCCTCCACCATCTACTCTCTAATCCGCCTCTCCTCATCATCTATGTCCTCCTCTCCATCAATATCTATATCATCCTCCCCCCACCGAAATCCAATGCCTCCTCTCCTATGACCACCTCCTCCTCCCTAGACACATCCACCTCTACCTCCATCGAACGAGGTCCCTCTAGCTGCTCTACCTTTGCCCTGATCTCCTCCTATTTTCCCTCCTCCTAATGACCCTCCTCCTGTCAGCCCTCCTCCCTTTCCTCCTCCTCTCCCACCTCGTGGATGGGTGACAATGGTGCTAGCTTGACTCGTTGTCGCACTCTCCTCCCCATCTTTAACCTATCCCATCACCCCCTTTGTCTCCCCCATCTCCTCCATCACCATCACCGTCTCCTCTTCCTCCATCCCTCCCTCTCCCCCTCCCATCCCCTCTGCCTCCATCCCTGCCTCCTCACCCTACTCGATATGCCCATGGTAATATTGCTCACCGATCCATCGGCGTCTACTGTTCTGGATCTATCAATGGAAGTGGCCTATGAGTTTGCAACCATGCATCATAATCTGGGGTGGTCCTCACATCTGCTAGACCCCCAATCCATCCCCATGGTCATGCAACTAAGTCATCAATCTACTGCTTGACCATTGTAACTGCTATGGGCGGTCCCCACACTGTCTCCCATGAGGATTGAACATACTTTGCGGTGCCCACTAGTACACCCTGCTACTCTCTGAATTGTCTTGGTACCCACTAGGGAAGGTACTTCTCTTTAATCAACTGAGACTTTACGATACAACCAATCTGATATGTGAACTATCGACAAAATGATAAATGATCCTCCTCTCCTGGCTAATTTCTATAGTCTTTGTATAGCCTCCACACAAACCCCATCAAAGTGTCAATAGCATGATAGCAGTATCCTATATCTCCCACACAAGTCTATGTCACTGAGTCTGCATATAAGTAGACATAAGGCATACCCTTGGCTAGTTGTCTCTGTACTGGTGGTTGAAATGTAGGAATATGCTCCCATGCCCAGATCATCATAAATGTTGTCCCACAACTAATACTTCTCACCTCCCCGTATGCAACATCATGCAACTGATGATATAACATGCCTAGCAAGAATGACCTCCAAGCAAATATTGTCTTGTCCCACCTCATCCTAACAAGAACATCCCCCCATCCAATAGGGAAACCATGACCATGGCGATTTGGAATCAACACTTCGACAATAAAATTACACAACATAGCATCCCATCTTCTATATTCCTTGTCCATGAACTCCCAACTAATCTCATATCCATGAATCCCCAACCGAGCTACGTCCTCATGCATGTAGTACTCTGTAATGGCATGTAATCCCCATTGAGGATCATAGACAACATGCTCTCCTCTGATAGGAATCCACAAGATCCCATACATGTCCTCAAGTGTAACTGTCGCCTCTCCTATCAGAAAATGAAATGAGCAGGTCTCAAAGTGCCATCTCTTTGCAAGCACTATTAAAAGACCCCTATTAGCCTAGAAAATGGGCATATAGGTCACGTAAAATGGTTCTAACCACATCAGTCACCTTTTCTCACCTTGTCTCAGTTGATCTTTGAATGCATATGTCACTGGCTGAAACTCTCAAGTGTACATGGGTGGTAATTATTTTTGCATACACAAAAATGGAGGTTAGCACATCGTTAAAAATCAGCATTATCATCTATCTAATCAAAAGTACACAATTAAACTGAGTCTAAACTAGGTCAACCTTGGCTAATGTTAATTACGTCATTTTTCCTTTCACTTGTGTCGTGCCATTCAAATGCATCACTTCACCCTATGTATGTATTGCTCCACAACATTTGTGTCATTCAACCTTGCAGATGTGTCAATCTATAGCAATTATGTTGTTTCATTCATCAGTTATGCCACTTTAAATCACTTGCGTTGCATCATCCCACATTTGCATTGCAATCTGGTGAACTTGCATTGCACCAGATTGTGAATGTGTTGCTCTAAACCTAAACCTAGCCTACCCTTCACACTTGCGTTGTGATGCATCAAATGTGTGCATTGCGATGGTGTTAGTGTTTTTCATGAATGAAAATGTGTCGCGATGTATTTGCAACCCCAACTTTGATGGCCTAAAAAACACAAAAAATGAGAAAATAAAGAAGTGGGTATAGGGTACATACTGGTGGGTCCGCGCCCTCTGGCCATTGGTAGGTGCGTACTTGATAACTACGATGATCTGCCTCCAGAATCACCATCTTTGTGTAGTATCCTCTCTCTTTGAGCTCTGAATCTCCAAAAGGAAAAAGTGAAAATAAATTATCTTTTTACCCAAATCAAGCCTATTTATAGGGTGAAAATTAGGGTTTTCTTGAAGGGTTATTATTGGATGCACTGCTTGACGTGTTTGCTTAAACTCGTTGAAATTCAAAACTAAGTTGTGCCATTTTTTTTTTTGGTCATCAAATTGACTTATCGGGACACTTTCCAAAATTTTCTAGCACTAGGCCAAAATTCACAAATTTTCTTGAGGCATAGATATTCCATACCTTCGTTAGGGCATTATGAACTACATTTTCCTTGTCACAATGCAATAAATTGCATTATGACAAAGAGGGACAAAATGTAGACACGTAAAATTGACCTAGGCCTGTAAACTTTATTTTCCCCATATTTCTTCTCAACATAATAAAAATGTTTAATTATGTCCTATAGTCCAAATTCAACTATTAATTAAATAATCCTTAATTATTTAATTAATTCACATATTTTATTCCTCCAGACTATTTAAATAAATAAATTATATTTATTTTATTTAAATGCATCGTTAATTTCTTATGTCCCTCCATAATTAAATAAATTCCTAAATTAACTTAATTATTATTTGTCTACTATTTCCTCCTGATTATTCAAATAAACTTTATATATTTATTTAAATACGTCATTAATTCCTTATGTATTCTTATAATTAAATAAATTCCTATAATTTATTTAATTATCATTCACATCAACTTTTCTTTTAATTTTAAATAAAATCATTTATTTAAAATTACCCACTTTCTATTTTCCCACCAAGTAAATAATTTAAAATCATTATTTATTGTCACATGACCCCACCACTTTTGAATTAAATTAATTTTTAATTCAAAAGGTCAACTCAATCGTTTAAATCAAATAATTTTAAATTATTATTTTATTTTCCAGCAACCTCTTTTTATGTGCCCAATGTCTCCTTGTCACATGCATTTTTAACCATTGATTTGGTTTTTCTAAAAACAAATCTCAACCCTTCAGTTCAAATTTTACCCTAATATTACCCTAACCCTAATTGATTATTGTCACATTTAATTTCAGCCTTTGATCTTAGGGCAATTCTCAACTGACAATCCTGGCCATTCATCCAAAATTGGATTTTCTATAAAAGGACAATTTCAACCTCATTTGGACATATCCTGACTTCATGATTTCATAGTGCAGACTTTAGGCTTGCTTCATACTTACATACTTGCAATTGTTGAATACTACAATCCTTCAATATTTGCTTAGGGCTTTGGCATAGGTTAATAGTTTCTCATCAAAATCTGAGGGCAAACATTATTTTGCAGAAAATTGAGAAGGGAAATGAAGGTCAATCATGGAGGGTATGAAGGGTGTTTGGTGAAGCTTTCCCTTTATTTTATGTTATTTCACTCCATTGTACTTCATTGTTTAGCTAGGGTTTTTTTTATGCATTTGTTTTCATGCTAACATAACATTTTTCCTTAGTTACAGATGGTATTAGCTATGAATTCTATTATGGGACCACATTAGGGGTCACACCTAATTCTATTATCAGCTCTCTCTTCTGCTCTCAGGGTTGAATACCGAAATCCATTATGGTGGGCCTCAAGAGTTCTAGTCATCTTTCTTCCTCTTCCACCAAATGTTGGCCTGATCCACAAGTTTGCTAGCCTAATTGGTTTTGTTTTTGAAAGTTGAAGTTTCTCTTGAGTCACTAGTGTAGCTCTCTCTACCTTTTCAGACTCTTTCATTGCTATAGATCGTTTGTGGTATTTAATCATTTGTACCACATGGTTGATTTTCTTTGAATCCTTGGATCTAAAATAAATTTACTTAACATAAATACTGCTAGGGAATTTCAATGTTGGCATGTAGTTGGCATTGAAGTTGGTACCTGGAACATTAAAAATTATCCTTATATAATAATTCCCTCTATCTTGTTGGCTTGTAACACTCTTGATGGTGGTTACATGAGATCTAATTCAGATTCCTCTTCTACATCAGAGGTTTCATATCCTTGATCTGACTCTTTCGAATTATCACAATCAGAATCACTAGCTTCCATATTCAAAAATTCCCAACCATCATCTTCAATTAATTTATCTGGATAATTAGTAATAGTCTTCAAAATTGGCCACCAGTTCAGGTTCATTATGCTTTAATAATACTTTATATCCATGGAGTTCAACCATTTCTTGATGCCATCAAGCGAAGATTGAGGAATGGCTTTAATTCAAAGTACATCCCACTTGAAGTCTTTGAAAAAAATAGCCATATCAAATGCATTTTTCCCAAGTCCTACTCTCTCAAGGTTAACAATCTCAATCTCACTAATAGTGATTACTAAGAAAGGTAATTCCACCAACTCTACCAAATAGTTTACCATAGGAAAAATAAAAGCAGAGGCTTTGAAAGGAACTCCATGAAAACCAAGCTCTCTAAATGGTATATCAAACTCTAGTTCAAAATATTTTAGATGAGGTTGCTCCCATAGCTCTCTTACTCACTTGAAAAATCTTTGAAACTCTGCATTGAGTTGATTTTTCCTATCCCTCTTTTGTTGTTCTTCCTCAATTTCATCAGGATCATACATTGACCTTCTTGCCCCTCCTAAATTTTGGACCACATCCATTACCTCCACATAAAACTGGACACCCTTGGTCTTCTTGGTTCCCACCATGATATGGTTATGCAAATGAAGCAAAGTAATCATCTCCTTCCCCATTTGCTAGAAGAATGCATGCTTAATGTTTTGATACATGGTTTCAGGCCTAAATCCTTAACAACCACAGTGTCAACAAGGAGCAATGAATAATTATGTGTTTTGGGGTTACTAGTATGCAACGGCAAATTTTTAAACCCAAGTGATACATTAAAATCAATTCCAGCCTTCACAATTTTGTCATTTTTTGAATTCAAACTTAAATTAGAATCTCAAAATTTGATCCCTATTCATGTTCCTACAAACTTTGTAAGATGAGGCAAAAGTTCATAGCCATCTCTTTGAACTGCCTCCATAGCTTCCTTATATTAACATACATGAACACAATATGATTATATACATGAAAAGGTCACTTAAATATAGTATAATCAAAGTACAAAATTTCATGAAGAACTATTCTCTATATGCTCAAGTATTGTTGCATGTCATAGCTTGCTTACAAACAAAAAACTAAACCATAAATGTTAACTCTGAAATATGGTGACATATAGACTAGTTAATTCTCAAAGAACCTTTGAAGCATATTATAGTGCCAAAATGTCTTAGAAAATATCCATTTCTGAAATATAGGAGAAGAAGATATATAGACCAGTTAACTCTCAAAGGATCTTTGAGGAAAACATAATCATATATAGCACAAAATGCAGAGGGTTGGCACTTAAGGTTATGCAATATAATTTATAGTTGATAGTTAAATTGTATAACAATTTTTTTTATGATCTTTACTAACGTATATTAGAATTGTTGCATTTTTTACATCATTGGAATACAATATTAGCTGTAACTTTTTTGAAATTTTATTATGGTATGTGCACTTTAATATGATGTAATATGATTATGGTCATTTTGTCTCATATGTTGTAATATTAGATATATAACAGAAAAATAAATTATTTCATGAAATAAATAAATTTTTTTTATTTTAAATGTTTCTTTTGCAAAACACGAGTCTTCTAGAAGATCAAGATGATCCTCATCATGATATAGATCCAGAAAATATTGGTTATGTCGGTACATATCACATGGCAGAAGATGATGATGATGCAGATATGGAAGACATCGAGGTTGATGACAATGATGATGCCGATGATGATGATAATGATAATGATGATCATGATGATAATGATCATGACGATGATGGTGATGAGATAGTTGCAGCTGATAGTAACCAGTGACATTCATGATCATATAGACTACATCATGGATCATTGTTGATATATCATTCTGATGCCTCTTTTCATGGTTACTATCATATGTATCATTTTCACGACCTACAGTACCATATTATTGAGTTGTATCATATTGGCATGTATCGTTTTTACTTATATCATTTGAACATGTATCATCTTGACTTGTATCAATTTGAGTTACATAATTTATCATTTTTACTTATATCATTTGTACATGTATCACTTTTTTTAATTATAGATGATGATCATGTTATAATAATTATCTTGTTATTTAATCATATAAGTTCCCTACAAGCCTTTTGTTTTTTGTCATCCTCACACATATGTGGGATGACAAAAAAACAAAAGACTTGTAGGGATTCCTTTGGAATATTCCTACAAGTTAATAAAAAATTACATTTAAAGAATAACCTTTAACAAGTAAAGATTAATCTTCTAACAAAGTTAAATAATTAAATTACTTACTCTATAAATATATGAGTTATTTAAGAGGCATGATATATTTAACTAATTAAATTGAAATAAAACATATTAAATTAATAAATGGAAGCAAAACAAGAAGCATTTTTAGAACAAAAGAAAAAGAATAAAGGAAGCAACAATGGAAGCCAAACTAGAAGCAAACAAAAAGCAATCTTGGAAGAAAAATTGGAACCAAAACCATAAGCAAACTTGGAAGCAAAATTGGAAAAAAAAATTGGAAGCAAAACTGGAAGCAAACTTGGAAGCAAAACTAGAAGCAAAACTAGAAGCAAAACTAGAAGCAAAACTGGAAGAAACATTGAAAGAAAAATTGGAAGCAAAATTGGAAGCAAAACCGGAAGAAAATTTGGAATCAAAACTAGAAGTAAACTTAGAAGCAAAACTAGAAGCAAACTTGGAAACAAACTTGGAAGCAAACTTGGAAGCAAAACCAGAAGCAAAATTGGAAGCAAACCTGAAAGCAAAACTGGAAGCAAAACTAGAAGCAAAATTGGAAGCAAAACTGAAAGCAAAACCAGAAGTAAACCTGGAAGAAAAACTTGAAGAAAACCTGGAAGAAAAATTGGAAGCAAACCTAGAAGCAAACCTAGAATCAAAACTGGAAGCAAAATTGGAAGCAAAATCGAAAGCAAACCTGGAAGCAAAACCAGAAGAAAAACTGGAAGCAAAACCCGAAGCAAACTTGGAAGCAAAACCGAAAGCTAAACTAGAAGAAAAATTGGAAGCAAAATTGGAAGCAAACCTAGAAGCAAACCTGGAAGAAAAACTGGAAGCAAACTTGGAAGCAAAACTAGAAGCAAACTTGGGAGCAAAACTAGAAGCAAAAGTGGGAGAAGACATGGAAGAAAAAATGGAAGCCAAATTGGGTGCTAAATTAGGTGTTGTTTTTGACACTTTTTTCCCAGCACTAAAGGAGGCACTATTGTTTGTGCCACCTTTCCGACACTAAATTCGGCGCTACAGTCAACGTCAAAGTTGGCACAATATACGGCGCTGAAGCGAACATGTCATTTTGCACCGAGTTTTGCATTGATAAAACTGTCCACTTCATGAACTCAACTGCACTAAAATTCAGTGCTATTTTAGGTGTTAATTGCTTATTTTGTTGTAGTGTAGTTGGAGTCTGATTTCCAAATATGTAATTTATTTCAATACCCAGATGATAAAAATTGATTTTCAATATGCGTTTCTAAAAACCAGTGTTTAAAAGTCACTTTTTTTTACCATACCATGCACATGTACATCATCCATATTTTGACCTAAATAATCATATTTTTCTAAATCCTTTTGGGAAAAGATTTGTAACTCACTGAAGCATGTTTTCAATATTTTTGTAATTTTTTATTAAATATTTTTTCTTGTTAATTTTTTAATGGCCATATTTGTTGTTTTGAAAAATCGGCATGTACACTATGCATAAGATAACCTAAAATTATCATTTTTTTTCAAATTGAAAAGAATTGTCTGAAGTACGTTTTGGTGCAATTCGTTTTACAAAAAAATATTTTAATAAAAGGTTATTAAAATACTAAAAAGCCCTGATATTTGAAGTTTATGGACCGGTTTCATCAAAAATTAATTAAAAAATGAAAAAAAATCCAATTGTAAAAAAATTACATATTTTGAATCTGCATTGTCTCATCTATAATGGGTTTTAATTTCGTCAAAAAAATCTGCAAAATAGGTCTTCAAACATATGTCCAAAGTCACTATTTTCATGTGACATTGACATGACCTTCAAGTTGTGGGTCAAACCAAGTCTAAAGCTTAGGTTTGGGTCCCCAAGCCATTTCTTGAACTGAAAAACAAGTTAAAAACCCAACCAAAAATTCATATTTTAAAAAACAAGATCCCGTTCTAAAATGGGATCTCGTTTCATTAATAATTTTTGTATGGTTCTATGAAACGGTGTAAAACAGGATCCCGTTTTGAAAAGTTGCCAAAAACAAAAAGTTTCCAAAAATGGAAACTTTCTAAAAATAGATTTTTTTTGAAATGGGATCTCGTTTTTTTATTTTTTTAAAATAGGATCTCGTTTTAGTTTTAGGCTCGGGACCCCAAACCTAAACATGATCCTATTTTTCAGTTAAAGCTAATTTCGAGTTTTTTGCTAAGGCAAAATCTTCCACATTTTGTGGACTCATCTTCTTGCATTTACCCTAGGGTTCTTATTTTCTTTGTTTTTTATGGTGAACTTGACTTGTTAACATTACATACCTTCTGAAAATTCATCCTAGATCTAAGTTTTGCAGTGCATTGTCTTACATTTCTCATTTAGGGTTTCACTTTTGCATCCTAAAAGACATAAAAATTCAAAAAATTGTATATCATTTTGCACCATCGGTTGCATTAGGATTCATTTCAGTCATTTAGATCATATCATCATTTAAATTTGCATCACATTGTCTTAATTAGATTTTTTTTGGAAAAATACCCAGTTGTAGATATTTTTGCACACGAAAGAAAACCCTTTAGATAGTATAATAAACATTCAACTTTTGAATTTTCAGAACCCCTATCAAGGACTCAGACACCCTTGGCCTCTATCCTTGTACACTTGCATTAACAATATTTTTCACACTTTTGTGTCTTTGTGTCTTAAGTCCCTGTTTGCTTGCAAAACTTTGTTTTGACATTCTTAATTGCATTCATTTAGGCATGTTTCATTTAGCTCAAAAAAGTGATAAAAAGTGAAAAAATGCATTGTTTCATTTTAGAATGCATTAAAATCATCATTTTCAGATTCAGACATCTTAAAATTAGTCAATTTGTGCATTTTAGATAAAAAACTTGAATTCAAAATTGTTATTTACTATTCACATATTGTCACACACTTGCATTGGCATAAATTAGGCAAATTTTGAAAAATATTCACCGTCAAACCTGTCTGCAGCTAAACTCATAATCCTTAAGCATAGTCACACACAATCAGTTTTTGATTTTTTGAAAAATCCATCCTATGACACATACACCCTTAAGTGCCTTTGTCTTCCTGTTGTTAATTAAACCAATTTTTGCATAGACCTGTCATATGATATCCTCTATCTATTTTTGTTGTATGATTCTTGTTTCTGGTTATTTTATTATGTTTGTTAGTTTAGTGTTCATCTTGGGTACACTTAAGTGTTTTAAAACTTACATGAGCTTCACAACCTAGTGTCCTATTGTCAATAATTCAGTGAGACATAGTTCTAGAGTTATGGCATCATGTGTTGTTGTTACATCTGTTGTGGATCTTGAGTCTTCCAACTCTTTCATACAAAGTGTTGTCAATACTCAACCCATTTTGGACTCTATCTCTAACACTACCATACCAATGACAACCCTACAATCACCCATTTTTATAGATGTTGAGACTATGGTTGCCTATGTTCTCAAAGATAAACTAAAACAATTGGACAAGGATTTAGAAAGACTTCAAGACTTTGTGAGCACTAAATACTTCGTTGATACAACAGTCCCTATAATAGATAACATGAGGAAACTAATTAATGATGATCAAATATTAGAGGTTTTTTGTACTCTAGCCCATATAGTTGATGCTAATGTACCTATAATGGCTAGTTATGCTCAAGCTTTAAGAAACATTCAAATTCAAGGAGGAATTCAAGTTTTCCTCCCTACAACTATAGCCTTTATCCCTACATACACAAATCAAATTTTTGCTTCAATAATATAGCAAAACATTGGTACAAATCCAACATAAGGCCTTTCCACTAGAAATCCTTTTGGTTTTGGATCTTCACATGTGACATCCCAAGTTTCATCCCCCCATAAATTTGCAACATAGTAGTCCACCAAGCACATACATACTTCCACCATATTCACCACATTCCCAAAACATGTCAATCAATGATTCTTTCATTAACCAACTTTTACAAAATGTAACCTCACTTCAACAACAAATATCAACTTTAAACCAAAACCAAAATGGACAACCATCATAATATGTCAGAAGGAGTCTATTTCCACTTGAAATATTGAACAATTCAATGCCACAAAAGATAGAGATACTTCAATTTGACAAGTATAATGGTAAAGGAAACCCTAACAATCATATATCGGCATATATAGCCTTATGTAGTGAGTTCAATTTTGAAGATAAACTCCTAGCTAAAAAAATTCTCCAGTCATTGAAAGACATGGCTCTGGAATGGTTTTTTTCATTTCCTAATAACTCAATCCACTCATTTAATGAACGTGTTGATGTGTTCTTTCATCATTTCCAAATAAACATTGGTCCTAAGATTACCTTACTGATTTAATGCGATGTAAAAAAAATGAAAAGGTCATAGACTTCATAGGCCACTATTAGTTGCTATATTCACAAATCAATCTTACTCTTCTTGATGTGGATGTATAAAGAGTGTTTATTGAAAACTTGCAGCTTGAAATAAGAGATAGAATCTTGTTGATGAACTGTCCATATATTTATACATGTGTATGACACTTTGTGATTATCAGAATTAAATTAGTCAGTATAAAAAGATATCTTCATTGAATCTTACTAAAAAATCTGAATCTGTGCCTCAAAGCAACTATCAACCATTCAAGAAGAAAAACAAAAAAAATTATCAAGTTACATACACCTAAAACAACCAACCACATTGAATCTCAATTTGCAGCCATTAGTTCAACCCTATACCAATTTAGACTGAAAGATAGACAATTTATCTGGTTACCTGGCACTCTCCTTTCAATCATGTTACAACTTTTGGGCAAGAACTTAATTTGATTCCCTCACATTAGACCTATGGGTCTACAACTAAACCTCTACCACCAATTCCTTTTGTCAATATCATCATATAAGTGGACATGATACAAAATGATGCATGTGTCTTAAAAATCAAGTTCAAGACCTCATTGATTCTAATCACATCTAGTTCAGTGGTTTTAATGATCAAGGGAATAATTATGTTGCCTCACCTAACCAAAACTTGCAAATTTTTACCAATCCAATGCCAAACCATTCATCCAGTTTTGTGTAAGCTCATGATGTTAAAAATGATGATATGAATATTGGTAAGATTGATGACATGAGTGATGATAATAATGATAATAAGAGTGATGATGAGGATGGCTTACAAGACATGGTCACACTCATAAACATTCAACCTCATAAGGGCCAAACCACTTTGTTACTTGGAATTGCTTTCACCCATAGTGACGCACCTAGAAATGCACCTGATGGTACTCTCTATATCACAGGATGTACCAATGAAAAACCTGTACAAGGAATACTCATTGATCCTATGTGTGTAGAGAATGTGATCACTAGGGAGTTCTTGTTTGTGCATGATCTTTATCAAGATTCTTATGAACAATCGAAAGCATGGTTGAAAACTCATGATGGTTTTTCTCTCCCTACGTTAGGTTTGATCACTCTTCCTCTTAAACTTGGACCAAAATAATTAGATGTATCATTCTCCATCATCCCAACATTAGACTAATTATGTGTGAAGCTAGGCTACCCATGGCTACGCTCCATGAATGTTGTCTCTTCGGTTATTCACAAGTGCATAAAGTTCCCATTTGAAAATGAGATATTCACAATGCATCATAGTGGGTTTAATTGTTTTAACTCTTGTGGAAACTTTTTATTAGATTTCTTTTGGCCTCAACCTATGGAACCTATTAAACCTCATGAGGACTTATTTTTCAAGTCATACCAAAATTTTAAGGCAAAGTGCATAATAGAGCTATCTCTTACCAATATACCTGAAAATGACAAAACCATGGTTGTTCCTTCTCCTCCACCAATTATGGATAAACTTGTGCCCAAAATAAAGACCCTTCCAAGTACCCAAGGTAAATATGCCACAGTTCCTCCATCCATATCATATGAAAGACCAAGAGACAATCAAATTATTTATTTTGTGCCTCCAAAGATAAAACAAGTATATAGACCTAAAGAGAGTGAATTCCCAACCTCTGGTGGTTCCTTCAGTTCCTCCCTTAAGGGAAGAAAATAGACCAATGGTCGAGAAACCTGCTCCTACCCTATCACTGTTGGGATATGGTGTTGTACACCATTGCATAAAATGATTTATTATAATTTTGTAATTAAATAATTATTTAGTTTTGATGCACCTTGGTGGTGTGTATAATCACACTAGGTAATTATTTGGGGACCACTTGATGTTGTATTGTAACATTGTATTAATATTTATTATGTGGGAGACATGTGATAATAATTTAATATTGGAGAAATATTAAATAATGTGATGTCTTAGTACCCAATATTAAATAAGGGGTTAGTGGTTTTGTATTCACATGGTTTTTTGGTACATGGTTTCACCTTACCACTAGTTGTATTTTGTGTGAGTGTGTCTATTAAAGCAAACACATGTGTAGTGGTTTAGGTTGGTTGAGTGGTTTTACTATCATTATTGAGTCTTTTTGTGGAGTGCATTTGTGAAGAATGGTATGGGATTTTTGGATTCATGCTTGGACACATGGAAATGCATTAGAGGGCTTGATGCTTCAGAAGTGCTCATTGTAACTCTTGTATTTGCTTCATGATTGATTAACATGATGGAGTATGGATGCTTTTGGAGGCTAGGTTTTTCCCTCTTGAGGGTTTTCCCAGGGTATATCTCTTGTCATATTTGATGGGTATGTTGTCTATTCTCTTGTATCTAGATTCTGAGCACTTATTTGCATGAATATCTCTTTTGGGTTATGTGGAAATTGTCATTAGATGGATGCAAGTTTCTTTACAAGTGGTATCAGAGCTTTCATGGGTGAATATTTTTTTCATAACCCTAGGTTGAAAAAATATTGCTTGAAGTTTGAATCTATGCAATGAATGAGATAATGAAAGAAATGGCAAGATATGATGGTTTTGTAGATTGTTTATTACAGATCTAAGAGTTTTGGGTTTATTGTTATGATTGATTGTTTGCAAATTTAGGGTATGGAATTTTTTGGCTAAAAAGGGTTTCTTGGTTGTGCATTCAAATAGGGGTTTTGTGGGAGAAATTTTATAAATGACCTTCTAGGACAAAACAGACCTCATGGTTGGATTCAGGTTGGCCAAAAGACGAATTTTGATATATTTTGGTGAAGTTGAAAAAAATACAATTTTATTTAGTCAAACCCCTTTTGTTGAATTGTACGGACGTCATTTTTGTCTTCAGAATTAAAAAATCGAAAAAAAAAGAAAAAAACACAGTTGGTTTTTACCTGCAAAATAAAAAACCGAAAATTAGAAATTTATAAAATAAAAAAAATAAAAAATTATTTATCGGCTTTGTGAAAGACTTTTAAAAAGTTAAAAAAAAAATTAAAAAAAAATAAAATATATATATATATAAATGAATTGGGGTAGGGGGACAAACCCCACCCATACCCCTATTGGTCTTCTAGTACCGATGGTACCGATAGGTCCACTAATACGGAAGCCTATCGATCGTCGGCATGGCAGGTCCGATAGGGGTCGGGCCCCTTATTACCGCTAGCTGCCTTTTAAAATTTTAAAAAATGTTTTTATTTAATATTTTTCATTGCCCATATTTATTAATAAATTCACCCATGGTAATATTTCAATGCCGACCCCAAGATTTGAATATTTGAAAATTTAATCTTTTGGTTGGGTCCACCACCAAAGGAGCGGTGCCGCCCGTGTGGGGCCGCTACCCATCCACCAGGGGTGGTTAAAAATTTTTGCCTCAGGTTCAAACTACACTTTTACTTCTGAGGGGCATAACTTTCGCCTAGATTGTCCATTTTTACTCTTCTTGGATTCATTGGAAAGGTGACTCAAATCTCTACAATGCTAGATATTTTTTCCAAATTTTGCAGTTTTGACAATGTTTTGCTTGCTGGAAGTCAGGTGTTCTATTTGAGCTTCGAGAGGTGATATCAAGTGCATACAGAGTCAAATTTTGAACTTCGTATAGTCAATAGAAAGCTTGTTTAGAGCACTACACAATGGATCAAGTTTGGAGTTGTTTTGACCTGATTTATTTGCTAATATTCTATCCTGAGCTATTTATGGGTTACTTTGACTATGGTGATACTATGAGCTTATGAATTGTTGGATCTAGGAGATTTGATGTTGGATTCATTGTATGCTCAGTTGTACATCTCGGATTATTCTTATTTGACATGGTTATTAGTATTTGGTTGGATTTGTATGCTTAATTTTTGTATCGATAAGTTGTGTAGCAATGTAGGCAGTCTATACTTACTTATTGCACTTATGAATTGGACATGGATTGTCTATTCCCATAGATATTTTAGTGTTAATGCATTTTCATTTTGGTGGATTGGTTTAGTCACTTGGTTTGCTGGTTTTGATGTCATGTTGAGGAGGTGAGATGGTATTACCAAGTACATTCATGATGTGAGACCTATGTAGTTGACTATGTTATGCAGATATGTGGGACACTATTGGGTTGAGCTATTGGTACATTTGGTGGTGATCATGGTGTCATGGATGTTTCTTGTTCTTTAGAGACTTTGGCATGTCATGATGGTTTATGTAGGTGCATTGTTGGTGGTGTTGGTTCAGTTCTTAATTCAGGTTGTGGTGGTGTATCTTCTTGGTATGAGGATCATGGTTTTACTTTTCCTTCTTATTGGGGAGCTCATGTTGCATTTGATTTCTTTGATTGTGTGAGGGCCTTTTTTGATCTCTATTGAGGATATTGTTATCACGATGTCATGATAGCTTGTTATATTCATTGGTTATACACTTTCAGTGGGATATTTTGACAGTGATGGTTTGGCGGTGATGGATATGTTTATGATGGTTTGGTGGTTGTAGGTATTTTCTTGTCTTGGAGATCTTGGTTTCACTTGTATGTTACTGATATTGTAGTTGAGGATGTGCAAACCTGAATGATCTTAATGGAGAGGATGGTTGTCATGATGCCTTGTGTAGTTCATACCATGGTTCAGTGGGAGTTGTTGGTAGTGGCATGGATGCATCATTGGGTATATGGTTATCTTCATGTGATTAAGGATATGTTTTCTTGGTTTAGAGTGTTTGCTATTATGTCATGGTTAACTCTTGATACGCATTTAGAGTTTGGCATGGTACTTGTTCTCTTGAGACCAAGATGTATATATATTTTTTGGTGCATGTGATCTCCTAGGAGGAGATGGTTAGATCATGTTGTCATGTTTATGTTCCTAATTCATGATTGGAGCTTTAACATTGATTGTGTGTGGTTCTCTTTGTATTGGGTACATTGATCATTTGCTTGATTACTTCATGATGGTGCTATGTTGCATTTGGAGTTTGGCATCGATTGATTGGTTATAGGTACTCATGGATACTTGGAGACTTAGGTGATGGTTGGAGTTCTCTTGTTATTAGAGACATTTTCTTGATACAGTTACTCTTTGGAGGTTTTAGTAGGAAGACCAAGGAGCTTTCACTTGGATATGGATGTGAGTTCATTATGGACTGATAAAGGAGATTGTTCTTGGAGTGAGTCATGATGGCTTAGTTATCTTGGAGGAGCATTCTCATTCCCCACATTTGGTCTACTCAATGTTTGTTATTTGAGAGGTATTTTCCCATTATATCTTTCAGATGTGTTATGTTTCATGCCTTCATTTCTCATGGGATTGAGTTGATTCATGGTGATTGATTATGGATACTCATTTGAGGATTGGTTAGCATGAGTTTATATGCTTTATCTTTCATAGATATGGATCTTGAGCTATGGGTGGATAGTTTTGGAGGATTCATTTTGAGGGATGTTATGGCATGGTTATCTCCTTGTACATTTGATTTTATGATATCATTATTTGATGAGGATTGTTAAGAGATGGTTACCTTGAGTTTGATCTTCTTGATTAGAGAGGCTTACATCCATGTTGACATTATTACATTGATTATATGTTGTACTTGATCTATGAGATTAGGTGTTATGGATGTTGTTGAGGCTTTTCACTTGGGGTTGTTAGAAGATCATACTTGACGCAAAAGTACACTTTTTGAGGTGTTGGTAGGAGGACATTATGGTTTATAGGTTTCTCTCTTCATGGTTCCTTCCTAGATTTTCATGTTTGGGGAGGATGGTGGCAACATGTTGTGAGAGATCATGTAGCTATTCGGGTTGCAGGCACGTGGATCATTGTTATTGTTCTTGGTAATTTATTCTTTGATTTACTTATCATAATTGATGTATAGTGTTGATTGATAGACTTGATATGCTTTGACATTACCTATGCAGTGGGAGTTCTTGGGTATGTATGTTCTTCATTGAAAATTTTGGTACAGGGAGCTTGGTTGCAGTTTACATTTTGCATACGTTCTTGGCATGATTTTACTAGTGTATTGATACCTTGGAGGTATGGATGGTTGGATGTATTAGCATGTGTTGTGGATGCTTTTTTTGATCCTGTGGGTTTTTCAGTTGACAACAACTTAGTTGGAGCCTTTGTTATCACTTGGATTTGATGCTTGTGCTCGTGGATTGGTGCATCTTCACCTTGGCATGTTCCTTTCCTTCCATAGGTGGCACATTGGAGGATGAGAGGAGTTATTACTTGAGATGGTGGTCACTTTGTTCTTATTATAGGTATCTTGATGGAGCGCGAGAGCATGTTGGAGATTCATGTGATTTCATGTATGGCTATGATGATATATTTCATGTATTAATCCCTTATGCAATGTGTGAGATGAGGATTGTTATGGTGGGTCGATTATGCTTGATCCATGATGAATCAAAGCATAATTTATCTACTAAACCTCAATCTCACACAAGATCATTCAAATTGAAAGTTTAAACTAAACATTTATTGAACTGAAAAATTACAAACTATGAAAAATAGTTAAATGTCTATTCTAACCCATTTGAAACTTATCCTGTTTTAGAATTGGTGTCGTGTTAATGTGGAACAATGACCCTTTCTCAATCTCATGATTAGTGAGCCTGTTTCAATCGATTCTATGAAAGAGAATCGATGAAACCATTGTGATAAATGGATGAAAACCTTATTTATGCTAAATTAAATATGATGCAAGATAAATTACCATGATGCAAGCTAAATTAACATGATTTTATGCTAAAATTGATCTAACTATGCAATTGCTAAGCTAATTTAAGCTACTTCTAAACTAAAGGATGGAAACCCTAATTTATAAACAAACTAAGATGGATGCATGGAAGCCATTAATGGATGTTTTAAGCTATTATGAAATTAAAAATAAACTAAAACAAGCTAAAATTGAGTAAATTGAGAGTGTGAATGCAATTGAATTCAACAACATAAGTTTGCAATTGAAAGATGGATCCATTTGTCTCCAAATAGTGTCCTATTTATAGGAGAGAAAATGAGAAATGGAGGGTTGAGATTGAAAATATTAACCAATGGTCAATGATGGAAAGAAGAAGAGGCATGGATGATGGATTCTCATTATCATGAGAATTAATCAAGGGCTCACATTTGTTTCAAACAAACACACTTTTTACCTACACACACAGGTCACAAGGTGACTTGCTCAAGAGGTTAAAATTTTAGGTTGTTCAAAATGCCAAGTGAGATGATTAGAGGAGAGAGAATATTCTTTGGAATATTCTCATGGGTGAGGATAAAGATATTTTGCAAATTAAAAGAAATTTTTAATTGTGCAAAAAAAGAGAAGGAATATTCCCCTTTTAGGAGGAAAATTAATTTAATTGCTAATTAAACAAGGTTTAATCACACAATTAGGGAATTGAAGAATTAAAGTGATATTCATTAAATTAAATAATAATTTAATGAATGGAGGAGAGATGAAATGACATTTAATTAAATAATTTATGGTTATTTAATTAAATAAGAAGACTTAGGAAATAAAATTAAATATTTTGATTTATTTAATTTAATGAGATGAAATGTTAGCATGAAGGGGGAGTGAATTAACCTGAGTTGATGAATTAGGTTAATGGATGAAAATGAAGCAATAAACTAATTAGCTAGGCTAATTCAATTAATCAAGTGAAAAGAGGATGGGTTTCAAGAGGAAATGATGTTAGTATACATGTTTCAAGTGTATGATATCATTCAAGACATTTTTCAGTGTCTACATTTTTCCCCTCTTTGAAGTGAGGTACCTGCTGCTTCGATTCAAAGGTTGATGCCCTTCAGATTAAAAAATATTTCCCAAACCAAAAAATAAAAAATTTCTGATTTTTTTTAGATGCCCCAGTAGAAGGATAAAGCTAATTCCTTGCCCCCTCAAAAAATCAGGCATAAATTTTGAATTTTGGGTTGATTTCTCGATAAAGGTTAAAGGCTACCCCAAGGGGTCCAAAAAAGCTTCAGGATGCAATAATTATGCCAAAAATGCAAAAAATGATGCAAAATTAGGTTCTGATTGGTAAAAGTGGTGAAAATGATGATAAACCCTAACTTGAAGGTGAAATTAGGGCAAAAAACCCTAATTTTCTAGCATAAATAAGCCAAGAAGGGTTAATTTCAATTCATTTGTGCATTCACACATAGAGATTCTTGTTGTTTTGAGCTCTCACCCTTATGCGATGATAGCTCCCACGACACATTTCCAATCGAGTTCGAGAGTATCAATGGATTTTAGGCTCAGGACCACTAGTATGTAACTCAAAACTTGATTTGAAATTTGACTTTTTAATGCATTTATTGCATGTTAAATTTTAAACTTTGGTGACGTCGCTATATAGTGACACCCATTTGACAATCGATGATGCTAAAACGATTTATAGCGATGTAGTTCATGATTTAAAATTAGGGTTTCCAATTTTAAATGGTGACACATGTGTATATAGTGATGCACTTGCCAATTTGGAAATTAGGGTTAAGGTTTCCAAAGCTTAAATCACAACACCCATGTGTTTGGCAACGCATTTTGTAATTTTCAATTTAAAATTCCTTTGAACGTCATAATTTAGAATTTAAATATAGCGATGCTATTGCAAATAGCAATGCTATTGTGATTTTTGAGCTGGAAATTCCAAACTGAGTCACATTTCTTCTATTTTTGACGTTGTGCGCTTCATGGGTGCAGGAGGTCATTCCACCACTGATGTAACGTGAGCACAAGCCCATATTTTTGGAGAGACTAGGTGATTTATCAGAGTTGCACTAGGAGCACTTGGGAGAGATCGACCTTTGGTATGTCACATATGCACCTATCATCCGAACTCATTTAGCTATGATGATTGCTTTGTGTGAAAGATGGCATAGTGAGACTTTGTCGTTTCACCTCCCGACAAGCGAGGAAACAGTTACCTTAGATGATGCATGGTGTATTCTTCATTTTTTGATACATGGTAGTCATGTGATTTATGATATTGACGTTGGGTATGATGCTTGTCATGAGGTGATGGAGTTGGAGAACATTGATCTTGTCAAATCACAGATCAACCTCGAGATGTATAGAGGTTATGTGCCCACCTTTCGATTGATCATTGTAGGAATCATTTCAAGTTTGGTCACTCCAGATTGATAGAGTAGAGGGTTCAACCCAAGATGGACCTAGCATGGCACAGGATTCTCCATAAGAGGACTCTATTTGCATGGGGCCAGTGATGTTGGCCTCACTATATCATGATATGCATGACTTTGTTTATTGAAATGACAGGGCCATTTTCCCAGGGGTGACTGATGCACCAGGGGAGGTCTTGCAGAGGTCTTGCAACACAACCTATCACAATTTCAACAACAAAACAACTATTAGGATTCCCAAAATTCTTAAATCCTCTCTTTCTCAATCAATGCTCTTCAACCCCTTGTAGCACTCCTAACCCCTTCAATTGGGTGAAACTCCTTGATTATTTTCTTCTAGACCAAGACCTAAACCTTTTCAGGGACCCATTTGGACATAATTCCACATATCCAAAACTCACCTATAGTCACTTCATACCAACTCACTCAAAACTCAAACTTTCACTGAGTTAGGCCTCCATTTAGTCCTATTTTACAAAAGACCTTGTCTTGAAACTTTTCCTAAACCTCCAAACTCATGTGGGAAGTAGTTTATAGGTGTTCAAACCTTGAAATATGTAATTACTTGTCAGAGATTCAATTTCCAAGGTACCACAACCTCAGATCCTCCTTTCTAGCCTAAAATCTAGGGGTTTCATGGAAATCACTATTCCAGCCTTCAAACAACCGTCCCAATACCTCAACCAAGTCCAAATAAGCATGCAAAAGCTCAATTTATCTTGAAATAATGTATCCCCAACATCATACTCACTTTTCTATCTCAAAACCTCCTTGTTTCACATGGAAACACTAGTTTTCCACCAAGGGCTTCATGCCCAGCCCATCTTTGGACCTCCCCTACACTCAAATATCTTCAAACACCACTAACACACCTAAATCCCACCCATTCCACTGAGATACAAAAGTTACAAGAGGTGGAATGGGTGTATTCACATTTTAGTCCAACAACCCTTGAAAACTTGTAATTACAGACCTATCTACAGAACTCCTGCAATAGAGCCCCTAAAATATAATATGGGATACTCAAAAATGGATTCAAAACATGGCTAACACCTACGTACATAGGTAATTGAAAAATTTTTACACAAAAAATCAATGTGCAGTTTGTACACTCGTTGTTAGTAAAGGAAAAACATAGATTTTATAGGAAAACAAAGAATATCTTATTATTTCTATTTCTAAACTTTCCAAAATCCATTTTACATCTATGCATTTTCACATATTTATGTTTTTCCCTCAAAAATAACTCTTCATCTTCCACAAACGGCCTCTTGAAAATCCTTGATCGTTGGGCTTCCCCCTAAAATCTGTTCTTTACAACTTATAGCTTTGACATCTTTGCTAAAAATGCAATTTTTGCAAATGTCAAACTAAATATCCCCCCAAAACACCTAATATGACTAATTACATCATTTAAATGGTATCAAGACCTTATTTTAAGCAAAAACCTCTAAAATCCTAAAGCCTAAACAATATCCTCTTGAATTTACAATTTCTATTTAATGGTGCTCTTGCACCATACACCCCAACTTGAATGTTTTCCAAGTCTCTTGGAAAGATTAGTGTAACAGGTCCTCCTTTGTATTCTTCATGTTTCAATCACCTTTTCTTGTCTTCATCAAGTTTTTGGTATTCTTGATCTTCAGTGCCCTTAGCACCCTTGAATTTTCCTCCATTTAAAACTTGCTCCTCACTGTCACACAACACTATGGGGTGTTTGCCAACTTTTCCACCTTCAAATACTGTCATTTCTCCCTTCATTTCATCTATGCTCTGACCTCCAACATCTTAATTCACTTTACCTTTCTCTCCATGCATCATCCACTATCCAATATCCATGTCAACTACTTTTTCCTCATTGTCAACTATACCATCAGACCTCTTTATCTTTGTCAGACATGTACTCATTTTTCCCACTGTCCTATTATCCTTACCAACCACTCTCCTCTTGTATGTTGTATTACCAACCTCAGTACTCACATATTTCAATTGTCCCTTCACTGTTTCCATGACTAAGGGGCACTTAACTGTCCCAACAAGGATCTCTCCCCTCATTTCTTGTTTCTCCAAAGGCTCTGCATTCTTGCATTGCTCTGTCTCGGACTGAGACACTTTCTTATTTATTTTTTTCCACACAAAAACATTCCCAATGCCAACGATATGCCCTTTGTTCTCACTCTTCCTCACAACTCTGTCATGCCTTGCATTGGCTACCACATCCCAATTCTTATTCCCATCAACACTCACATATTCCTTCCTTCCAATCATAATAACCTCACCATGCTCTTTTTCCTCTTCATTCATTGGAGTTAACACAAATTCTCTCCCATCTTTCTCAATTAGGTAAGTAGTTTTCCTACCATTGTAGAAATTTGACCTATCAAACTGCTAGGGCCTTCCTAACAAGAGATGACAATAACTCATAGGTAGTATATCACAAATAACTTCATCCCTATATTGTCCAATCTAAAACTCAACTCTTTCTTGCTCACTCACCACCAAAAATTGACTATCACTTACCCATGACACCCTATATGGCTTCTCTCTAGGCATCCTTTGCAAATGAAGTTTATCCACCATTTCAATAGATACAATATTATCAGTGCAACCAAAATCAACTACTACTATGCATACCTTATCTTTGCCTCTGCAAGCAGTCCTAAATAAGGCTCTTCTCTGAATTAGCTCCTTGTCCTTGATGATATTCAACATTTGTCTTTTCATTATCAGCATCTCACCAACTTCAGGAGCAGTACGAAGACTATTTGTGTTTGAACCTTCAACCTCATCCTCTTGAACAAGTTGTGCTCTTCTTTCATTTTTCTTATCTCCTCCACTTGGTGTGGTTCCAAACTTCTCTGGATATTTGTAGAAAGGGTGACCAAACTCATTAGAATCTCTCCTTGGCCTAAAGATTTTCCTTCCACCTCTTGATTCAGGTGCTTTTTCTTTACTCTTGTTTGCACTCTCTTGCTCTTCATAGGTCTGCCTTGTGCATCTTCCTCTATTCATGTTACCTCTTCCCCTTGTTTGTCTTTATTTCCTTCTCTTAATCCTATCTTCTTCCCTTACTACCATTTGGAAACATTCCTATATTGTCTTAGGAGGATTCAAACTAATCTCATCTCTTATGTTCAATCTTAAACCACTCAAATACCTGGCCACTCTTTCCACCTCATCTTCATTATGACCTACCCTTATGCATAATCTATGGAATTATTCAGTATAGGACATCACATCCAACTCCCTTTGCCTCAATTCTTGCAATTTCATAAATGTTTGTATAGCATAGTCTACTAGTAAAAATTGATATTTTACTTTTTCTACCATCTTATCCCAAGAACTTATCTTGGACTTACCTTTCTTGAATCTATCTTCTTGAAAAAAATTCCACCATGTAAGAGTTGGTCCCTGCAACTTTGTCTTTGCATATTTAACCTTCTTACTGTCCTCAATATCTTCAAATTCAAAGAAATTATCTAAGGCATCAATCCATGCCAAAACATCTTCACTATCCATCTTACCTTTGTACATTGGTACTTCAACCTTCACCTTTGGAGTGTTATCACCTTTTAATGCCTTCAACATCTTGACCACTCTCCTTTATTTCAGATCTAAAACATCTTCATCATGATGGACTTCAGGGTTTCCTTCTTCTCCTTCATCTTCTTTGTCACTCTGGTCTTCATTCACCATTCCTCTTCACTAGTTATTCTACAGAACTGATATCCTTGTTAAGGTGGCTTCTTGTGAATCTTTCTAGAGCCTTCCCTTCTCTACCAACTTCTCTTTCAATTCTTTTATCTCCTTTTCCATTGCACTAACCTTTGGAGGCATCTTTCCTAACTTGCCTCTTCACCTTCCAATCACAAATTGCAACTTTCTTCTTCAAGGAACTACATCCTCGCTCTGATACCACTTGATGCATTAGGGGAGGTCATACAACACAACCTATCACAATTTCAACAACAAAAAAACTATTAGGTTTCCCAAAATTCTCAAATCCTCTCTTTCTCAATCTATGCTCTTCAATTCCTTGTAGCACTTCTAACCCCTTCAATCGGCTGAAACTCCTTGATTATTTTCTTCTAGACCAAGACCTAAACCTTTCCAGGGACCCATTTGGACATAATTCCACATATCCAAAACTCACCTATGGTCACTTAAAACCAACTCACTCAAAACTCAAACTTTCACTGAGTTAGGCCTCCATTTAGGCCTATTTTACAAAGGACCTTGTCTTGAAACTTGTCCTAAACCTCCAAACTCATGTGGGAAGAAGTTTATAGGTGTTCAAACCTTGAAATACATAATTAATTGTCAGAGATTCAACTTCCAAGGTACTGTTGATGGTGAAAATGACACAAACAACGTTAAAACAGAATATTTCTACTCTATTTCTCCTGAAAAAGAAAGACAACATATAGTAGCCTAACTCCCAAGGTCCTGGTAGTTGGTTCTCAACTTTCAGGTGTCACTCAATCGGTTCATGCAACTGTGATGTTCAAGGGGCATGTGCTGGTAACAAAATAATTCAAGCAATAGCTCATTCTACCAACTGTTTTTGTAAATAGAGGGGGTTTCAAACAAAAGAAAAAGATAGATCAAAGGGTAAATTGGTAAACATGAACAAAAATTATCTAGCATCCAGACATATACCTTCAACAATGAATGTTTTCCAATCAGATCAAGAAAACCAAAGCATGATACAATTCACAGAATAATCTATACCATTGTATGCATCTAAGGTGCTTATTTTAATTTGCCTATCACAACTACTTCAAAGATTTTTTTTTTTAAAGAACACACATTCATTCATTGCCAAGGTCATAGATCAATAGACTTCAATAAATTTAATTCAATGATAATCTAACAAGATAATCCTTAAATCTGGTTTCTTCTAATGACTTTCATCACATAAGAAACTTTCATGCTTCAACACAATCACTAGCATTCAGATAGATTATAACTTATCAGCCTTATCAAGTAAGACAACTCAATTCTAACACCATAATGCGAAAACCTATAACTTTTATTAACTGTAAAATAATCAAGTACAATGTATCTATGTAATCACTACAAAATTATATCTCCTAATATCAGGTAGGCCAATTCTATTCTCTATTAGTCGACCCTTACAATATGATACCCAAAGGGTATTTATAGATATACAAAAACTCGAACTCCACTTCTATTTTAACTCATCCACCTTTTCAAGAAAAAAAACTCTCTTGGAAACCCAGATCAATTTGATCTTGAGTTCTTAATTTAGACATTCAGTTAAACTAGAGAATAGAAAATAGAAGAGAAAAAATGTCATGCGGTCCAAAATTGTTAGTGCTGCATGCAACATGCAAAGAAGAAGAAGGTCATGCATGCAACAGATTTACGCATGTGAAGCTGGGTCTGCAATAATCTCATCATAACTGGCGAAGACTTGTTGTATTACATCTAATTCTGGCCCATCAACCTAGCTGTCTTCAAATTTAATTTTCTCCAATTCTACTGTAGCAAACCCTTTCATATCTTTTATCTTTGTCAACTCTCTTCTGGTGGCTTTTATCTCTTCTTTCACATCCATTAGTCGATCTATCATCAGATCTTCTCCATCATCTCTTTTCTGCACGAGTCCTCTAAATATTTCATCCCATTTCTCTTTTATCTGACTCAAAGGAATGCCTTCCTTTGTTAATACATTAACATCTACTATGATAGCAATAACCGCCTCCAAATCCTTAAACTATTCAGTCAGATTATTAACAACATCTTGGACCTCATTCCTCTGTTTGCACAAGAAATATGTTCTGAATCAGAGTATACAAGAGGTCTTCTACACAAAATCCTTATTGTCCTCCTCAAGTATTGACTGTTCAAGAAGAGTAGTCAAAGGCAATGTACTAACCTTCTCCAATTTCTAACTATACTCTTTATACTCCTCTTCCTATTTCTTTGTTGCTTCAATATATAGATGCATTTCTCTTATCAACTTTTTTGTGCCTTTGTAAACCTCAAAACCCTCGACCAAAACTTTACCTACTTCTCGATTCAACTTGTCAACCCATCTGTCTACCATCTCTGCTTTCCCTCTTACCCGCACTAAATCATCTACCTCCTTTTTGCTTAACAAAATTGGAGTCTCAATAGCCATTACTTGTTGTGATCTCGGAGAGGAGACACTTTTAAAAAATGAATGCAATTGACCCAACTGAGCCTTAAGCTCATCTTTCTTCTATTTGTCTTTTAACATTCTTCACTTGGTTGTTGAAGCCACCACATCAATTAGATTCATTTGTTGATTGCTGGTAGGCCTTCCCAAGTTGATAGTACTCAAATGATAATCTGTAAATTGCATGTCCCCTACCTCCTTCTCTGTCATTGGTGTGGCACACTCAGTAACAATCTCTCCCTTATCCGTGAGTCTGGTAGAGTGTAGAATCTTGGCCTTCTTTTTAGGCCTCTCTTGTTCAATCTCCTTCATCATATCCTCCCAATTGAGAGGTTGTGAAGGTGTTACTGCCCTTTTCTGTAGGTCTAATTTTAACCAAGTTGGAGCACTTGGAGCAGTAGTCATTTCAGTGGAAGAAGAAGTAATAGTAGTAGTAGAAGGTGGTTGCACATTTTCTTGGGCTGAGAATAAACCCTTGGTTCCTCTTGTTGTTCTTGCACCACATGCATGTGCACAAGATTTTCAGCCTCTTCTCTATCTTTTTGTCCCTGTATCTTCTTATCTTCTTCTTTCTTCAACCTCTCTTCCTACAATCGATCTCTCTCGACCTTTTCCCTTTCCAATCTTTACTTTTCTAATTTCTCCTTATCCAATTTTTCTTTCTCTAGAGCTTTCGTTTCCAGTTTCTCTTTCTCTAATATTTCTACCTCTAAAGCCTTAAGATTTTCTGCCTTTGCTTCTTCTTGTTGCTGCTTCCTAACTAGCTCTTCAGTATCCTTTTCCTTTCTTAATCTTTCTGCTCCTCCTTCTTTTTGGCGAGCTTCCTTAGCAAGGTTTAACTTAGCAACTAAGACTTCTTTCTCCCTTTGATTTCTTGCTTTTTCCTCCTCAAGGTCATGAATCTTTTGTATTAACTCTAACTTATCATTTTATTCTTTGACCTTGAGTTCATGTTCTTGTTGCCTTTTTTGTCTCTCTACTTCATTAGCTGCTTCCTTAGCTTCAATTTGTTGTTGCTGTAGTATGAAATCAATTTGTGTATTTGCACCCATAAAATTTTTCTTTTCTATTTCTTTAGCTTTTACCTCAGGATTCTTCCTAACTTCTTCAAACAATTTCCATTGCTACTCTTGTGTCATTACTTGTTCATTATCCTCCTCTAGAGGCATATTTTCTTGCACGTCCTTCTCTGACACAGTTTCGTTTGAATCTGTTCCAACCTCATGAATTTCCCTTTCCACTTCCTTTCCCTTTGTAGTTTCAGCCATACTATGAAGAGCTCCCTTTTGAACTTCTTCACTTTGCTTCTTTGCAAGTGGGACTTATGTGGAAGATTCACCTAATGTAGGTGTTGAAACAGTCAATCCTTTCTGAGCATCTCCTTCTTGTGTTTCCTCTTCATCCCCTACTACTTCAAGTTCTATCTCTTCAATATCTGGGGGAAAGAACTCCAAAGGCTCCTTCGGAGGTGTCTTCCTTTTAAGTCTCTTATACCCTTTCCCCTTTTTAGGAGTTGGTCCTTCAGGAGCTTTGGTTCTTAACATCAACCTGTAAACACTTCTATCCAAGAATGTTCTTCCTATCTGCTTTATGTCAATAGTTTCTTCACTATCCCAATCAATTAGATCCAAGCTATTATTTCCTATGTTTAAAGCCTCATAAGACGGATCCAATACAACTCCATCATCCACCAAAGTGTCAGGAATTTCATTTTTAACTCCAAATTCTGACATAAGTGCAATAGGTAATCTCTCATAATTCTTTTTCCTCAAGTCATACTCATCTTGCCGATCAGTCTAGAAATCTTCTAAAAAATTGAAATGCTTGTCAAACACAGAAGGCAACAAGGCATTCATCTTACCCTTCAGATCAAAATGCCTACGACCTGTGTATAAACCCAACTTCAACTATATCAGCTCACTACAAACCACCTTTGCTCCTACCAAATGTTGACAACCATACTCACCCAACTTCATGGGGAACTTGTGACATCCTATTTTATGCTTTATTCCAAACCGAGCATTAACTCCAAGAGCTTGATATACAAACTCCATCAACACTATCCTATTATTGCAACACCTTGGAAGCAAATGTGGATGGCCTTCAAAACTAGCTAACCTAAAATATGTAAACTTGGGGTATTGAATGTACCAACATCCCCATTCAACAATAAATGCCATGGCCTCTTGACTCAGCCTGTACCCTACATCTCCATTTAATTGGTTAATGACTATATATATGAATGCATCATTAACTCTTCTGAATTGAGTTTCAACAACCTGCAGAGATAGTTGGTTATAATTCTCCCATACCTTCTTCTGCCCATCCATCACTCCCATTATCCCTCTTCTGTTTAAACCTAGGAAGATACCCAACCTTGCTGCTGCATACACAATGTAGGAAGTCATAAAGAAGAATTTAGTTCCCCTAATGCTGGTTGGTTGATCATGAATAGCATTCGACACAATCATCGGCCAATCAAACTGCTGGTCTCCATTTAAGATTGTCTAGATGAAAGGAAACATCCACTCTTTGAAACGAAATGTATCTCTCTTCCCAAAAGCCCTAGATAGAATCATTATTAAATTTGATACCTCTTTGTAGAAGTCTTCCCTCTTTGGCTGATCTGCAAGCTTAGTTAGAGATTTCTTCTCTGTCTTCAACCACTTTTTATTCAAATGGAGATTTATTGGATTCTTTAAACTTACTATATTTCTCCAAGGCCTCTGCCTCATCCAACTGCACCAAGTTCTTAGGATCTAGAATATTAAATATATTTTGAAATGCTTGAGGAGTAAGATCAATAATCACATTGTTTTGTGAATCCATGCATTGTCTGGTAGTAGGATTGTAGGCACTGGCTGCTATCAAGATTAACTCCAAGCACTGGATTGATAAATGAAACAAAGTGATATGAGCCAAACCAGACTCAACAATCCTTGTGGTTCTAGGTGTCACATTCTCATTGAATGTTTCAGCATATGCCTCCTCAATGTTGTACTGGCCCAAGTTTGTGTCAGTGATGTCTGACCAATCTGATTCTACTTTGCTCACTTTCACAATAGGACTCCTATGATTATACCTCAGGGTATAAAGCAATTGTTCTGGCTTCATCTTCTTTGGCTTAGGTGCTGCCTTTGATGTTCCTGCAAGCCGGTTCCTTTGGGAAGCTTCTCCTGATGTTCCTGACATCTTCTTAGCTTTCCTACAACAAAATCTCTAGTTAGATCCCTGAATAAACATCTCAAAATGTTTCTTTAAAATCATACCTTTCAAATATTCATTGGAGGCAAAACCAGGCAGTAAACATCTTAAATAATCTTCTTCTAACTTACTGCCGGACTTAGAGCAAAAAATTGTTACTATCACTTTACTAATAAGAAGCGGGCTCAGAGTCGGAAGTGAAATAGTGATCAGAACCAAAACTGGAATGGAAACTTATTTGGCTTCCTTCTGATTTTCTATTTTCATATTCTGGTTCGGTTCCGCTTCTGCTTCCGCTAGATAAACATTTTTAAGAAATAAAAGCTTCTCATTATAAGCGGAGTTGGAGACGGGATGGGAAAAGGATTTGGTACTAAACATAAAAACATATCCAAAACTCCAAATCAATTCCATTCTCGCTTCCGGCTATGTTGACCATGACCTCATCAAAGATTTTATCAATTTTAAATGCATAACTTCATGATTTAAAAACTGTCATATTAAAAGAAACGAGGCTTAAAATATATCATAAAAGACTATACTCATATGACCATGGGGGACGACTGTATTTTAGTGGCGTGATATTTTAATCATTTTAAATGTGATCACAGAAACGCATAAAACCCCTAACCTAGAAAACACGATAAAACTAGGGCACAGATTTAACCCTTCTTAATTTACCAGATTGAATGCACGGAAAAAACCCTAAGTAAAAATAAGATTCAACTAACCCTAACTTACTGTAAAAATCTACATTTAATCTACCTCACTGTGAAAAACCCTAACTAAATCTACGTATTTAGAAACCTAACCCAGCACGATGCGATCATGACAAAACATGAAAGCGACACAACCCACTCACTATAAAACACAAAACGCAAGCACAAAATCAAGAACAACAAACAAAAAAAGAAAACAAACACGCCAAACTTTAAGAAAGCAATCTTGCTCAAAGATTTGAAACAATCAATCAAACATTACGAATGAAGAACACGAAAGCAAAATTAAAAAAAAATGAGAAAAGAACCCTACCTCGAACGCAAAACCTGGTTAACCTTCCGAATTGATTTGCAAACAATTATCTCCTTCTCCTTCAATCGATTCACTCAGATGTACTCTGCAACAACTCTATTTCACTCTTCGATTTCTTAATAATGATAATAATGATGCGCTTAATCCTTAATGAAGGTAAAAATCAGAGTTCTTACTACATATGGCAACTATCATTAGTGCATTAAATGCATTAAATGCAGTTAAGCGGAGTTAGAACTGGAGAAGAACAAACACTTCACTATAGTGCGACTTCAGTCAAAAGTCAATGACCAAGAAAATGGCGAGGGCAGAATCGGCATGGAAACTAATTCGGTAATTTAAAGAATTTCCCAACTTTATTCCTGTTCCGGGTCTGGGTCCATCAACAAAGCACAAAACAAAACCAAACACAAAAGGTGAAATAAAAGACCGACATAAAACTTAACACAAAGACTTAGACCAAAACAAAAGTTGAAAAAGCGGAGGCAGAGGCGGGACTGATTTTGATTTTGCAATTTTCAATAAACACCAACTTAACGCCCACTCCGGCTCTAACTCCGATAAAGACAAAGCGAAAAGGTCAAAAGAAAGACTGTTGGGATGGGGACGGAGCGAGTTTTGAAAGAAGTTTCTAAACCCGATCTGGTTCCAGCTCCGATTCCTCCAGACTAAGCCAAAATAAAACAAAATGTTGGAAGCAAATGACTCCAAACTTTGTTTGAAAATCAACAAAAGATAAAAAAAACAAAAGGGGGACCCATTTTGACCAAGGAAAAAGATGGGGTGGTTATGCAAGGCATAACAAAATGGCGACTCGACTGGGAAAATGGTTTACCCATTTTCAAGATACCCAAAGAAAATTTCAATCACCCAAAAACTACTTGGCTTATAAACACTTTAACTTGAATAAGATCAGATATATGTAGGATAAGTTTGAGCTAGAATCTTAGATGTATGTGCTCATGAGTTATTTCTGAATCTGAGTGTGTGCATATATTGTGCATCATTCTTTGTAGACACTTTCTCTATTTGTGAACAACTATACCTAAGATTCAAGCTACATGGGTTGAGTCCTTTAACTATTGTGCAGTAAAATCCTGGGAATTGCTCTGCTGCCAGACAAGCGTCCATAGCCCCGACAGAGATACCTATAGTTCTCTCAAAGCATTGATCTACTTCCAGTTAGGCATCCATAGCCCCAATAGAGATACTTGATTACCCACTTGATATTGAGTTTGCTTCTTTTTTTTTTTTGCAAAAAAAACTTGTTTGTGGAAATATTTTGTGCACTATGCTCAATACTTCAGACATAATGAATCTGAAACATGGGTTGAGAACTACTATGGATTTCATGAGAGTCTTGGAATATGATTTTTCACTTCAATCAAAGGGTAGAGTCATTCTAAAAAAAATAGGTACTTACTAATGCAGATGTTTTCCTAATTTGGTGGCAGATCTTTGATCACAATTCATGAGATATTCACGATATATGTTCTATCCTTAATAACTTTCCAACCCAAACTAGAATGGTCAAAAAAAAAAAGTTTCAAAATGAAATCCTTTCCAATGGTGATAATGAAAATACCTAAACCAATTTCTCTCCCAGTACCAGTAGCATATTTTTAATAACAACCCCTTAATTTGAAATGAACAAAATGAAGATCCCCAACAAAACAAGACCAAACAAAAACAAAACAAAAATGAAAGAAAACAAAACAAACAAAACACAACAAAATAAAAACCAAACTAAACAGGAAACCTAATTACATATGATACAGTATAATACATTTTCCTTTTAAAATATCAAATCCTTTATGCCCCAAAATAGTTCTTGAGAAACTGACCATTAATTGGTAATGGAACAGGCTCTCCTATTAAGGTACTCAAACGAAAAGCATTCTTACCTAATATTTCAGCTACTTGATAAGGACCTAACCAAAGTCTATCAAAATTTTGGTGATCTCCTTTCTTTTCTCTAGCTTTATCCCATAATAACACAAGATCTGATATTCTAAAGGCTTTAATCTTGGCTCTTTTGTCAAACCAGCGTTTGACAACAACCTGATGTTTAGAGAATTGCTACAAAGCAACATATCTTTGCTCTTCCATGTTTAACAAATTAAGTAGTCTAACCTCAATCCTATCATCCTTAGAGTAAAACTCTTGCATAAACTTCAGAACAGGTATTTGCAAATGAATGGGGAAGATTGGATCTTGGCCATAAACTAACTTAAAAAGGTGAATTTCCTAGGGCTGCTTTGATTCCGGTTTGATCTGCCCATAAGTCAAATCTCAATTGGGTATGCCAATCCCTAGGATTACTTTCTAACAACTTTCTTATAACTTCCAACAAGTTCTTATTTGTGGACTTAGCTACTCCATTCCCTTGAGGGTAGTAATTGGAAGAATATTTTAACACAATTTTATGTTCATAGGACCATGAAATAAACTCAGTAGAAGAAAAAGTAGGGACGTTATCACATACTAGAGCAAATGGAACTCCAAACCTGGTTGTGATGTTCTCAGTCAGAAACTTGATAACCACCTCTGTGGTGCTATTCTTGCAAGGTTGTGCCTTAGTCCAACGTGTGCAGTAATCGGTTGTAGTCAAGATGAATTTATGACTTGTAGAAGAATTTGGATTAATTACACCTACAAAATCAAGTTCCCATTGAGAAAATGGCCTTACCTCATATACTGGTTGTAGGGGCATTGCAGGATTTCTTTCTCTAGGTGTAGAAGTATGACATACATGACAAGTCCTGCAGTGCTGATGTGCATCTCTAAACACATAAGGCCAATAATAGCTTGATATTAAAATCTGAAGATCCAAAGCATTAGTAGATCCATGCCCTATTCCATGCCTTCCATGAAATTCATTTATGGCATGCTTAGCCTCTTGCTGATCCAAACAACGTAGATAAATTCCTTGAAAATTATTCCTGTAGATTGATCCCCCTTTGAGCATGTAATGAGCGCTCTTCATCCTCAATGCTCTCCTTTGAGTAGCATTCATTCCATCTGGACATTTTTTATTGAGGAGGAAGAAGATTAAATCTGTATACCAGGGATCCTTAGTGAATGATTGAACCGTGTACTATTGGAAAGTAATATTTCTATCTACTTTAGCCATTGCTTTTGACAATCCTTTTCCTCGAATGAGCTTCATTGGGTGAATCTCTAAGTCATACTCCTGCAAGATTTTCATCCATTTTCCTCTTCGTTCCCCTAATTCACTTTGCATCAAAAGAGACTTCACAGCTGGATCTGGAACTATATCCATTACTTGACTTCGAATTATGTAATGCCTGAACTTCTTCACTGCTCGTACTAATGCAAAGGCTTGTTTTTCTAGTGATGAATACCTTACTTCTTCATTCTTAAATGGAGAGCTCATAAAAGCAATCGACCTCTCCTCACTCTCTTCTCTTCTCTGTGTTAAAATTGCTACACATGAATGTTCAGAAGAAAAATAATAAATGTAGAAGGTTTTTAGATAATCTGGACTTGTTAAAACAGGTGCCTCAGATATAGATTGTTTAGTCTGCATAAAAGTAGACTTAGCCTCTTCACTCCACTCAATCCTTGCATCTTTCTTCATCATTTCATTGAGGGGTTTGACAATCTCTGCAAACCCTGTTATAAATTTCCTAATAAAATTGATCCTTCCAAAGAAGGACCTCATTTCCTTCTTGCTACCTGGCTTTGAAAATTTCAAAATGGCCTCCACTCGGTCAGGATCTATGGAAATCCCTTCCTCTGATATAATGTGACCTAGGAGCTTCCCTTCAGAGACTCCAAATACACATTTCTTTGGGTTAAGAGAGACACCCTAACTTATACATTTATTTAGAACCTTTTCCAGGTCAGCAACATGATCTTCTCTATTCTTAGAGAAGATGGTTAAATCATCAACATAAATGATTATACATTTTCCTATCAGATCTTTAAAAGTTACATCCATTTCCCTTTGAAAAGTAGCTCCTGCATTGATGAGACCAAAAGGCATCCTTTTATAGGCAAATATACCCCATTTAGTAGTAAAAGCGGTCTTCATCCTATCTTCATGACTAACAAGTACCTGATTGTATCCAGAATACCCATCCAAGAATGACATCATCTAGGATCCATTCACCTTTTGTAATAATTCATCAAGAGAAGGTAATGGATAATTGTCCTTTTCAGAGGCCTTGTTTAAATTCCTAAAATCGACATACAATCTAATCTCACCATTCTTCTTCCTCACAGTAACCAAATTGGCTACCCAGGTAGAGTGTCTAACTAGAAAGATTATTCTAGCAGCTAAAAGCTTTTTTACTTCTCTCTGGATCAAAGGCTCAATTAAAGCATTGACCGGGCGTTGCTTTTGGTGAAACGGCTTGGCATCTGGCTTGAGAGGGATAGTATGAGTAATCACTGAAGTGTCAAAAGTTTTCAAATCATCATAACTCCAAGCGATAGCCTCAATATTTTGTTTCAAAACTTTGATTATCTCATCCTTAATTTCTTGAGGACAAGTCTTTCCTATAAGAAAATTCCTCTCAAGGCCTGAGTGAGTTAAATTAACAGATTCATACTTCCCTCCATCACACTTTGTAGGCACTCTTTGATAAGCTTGTGGGTCTGAGTCAAATATTCTTTCCAATGCTATCATCCCTTTTGGGATGTTATTGCTCTTTAAATCCAATATCCCTTCTGGAATGTCATTCTACGGATCCCAATTCCCCTGATCCCTTTTAGATTCATCAATTATTTGTTTTTTAAAAACATCAAAATTTGCCAAAAAGGCTAATATATGTTGATCATCATTGAATACCTGAAAATGCCTGACATTATCAGGAATAGCTGGGACCGAAATTAACTCCACTGAAAATCTCTTAAGATTAGATTCTTGCATGGGCTCCAATGTACTAGTAGCAATAGCAAGAGCATCTACAATTTGATAAGCTTCCCTTGGGATGAGAGTAATCCCAAAAGCATCGAAATCTTTAATTAAATTCCAAACCCTATTTTTGTATGCGGCCAATCTTTTATTATAACATGTATATTGGCTACATACCTGCTTTATAATCACCTCAGAATCTCCCATAATTGTGAGAGCAGTAACCTTCTTCTTATGAGCAAACATAAGACCCCGAGCAAGTGCTTCATACTCAGCCATATTGTTTGTGCAACCGAACTGCAATCTATAAGAAGGAAAATAAGTCTTTCCTTTTGGATTAGTTAGTTCAATCCCTGCTCCACTTCCTGCTTTAGATTTAGAACCATCAAATTTAAGATTCCATAATTGGTCTTTGGCTGGGAGCTCTTTCTTTTTAGAGGTAACGGGGGATGACTCACTTAAAATGTGTGGCGGCACGGACTTTTGTTGTTTGTCAAAATTTAACTTGGGACAAAGTTTAGTTGAAGATTTTTCTATGTTCTCAATTTGTTCAACAACTACTTCCTGAACACCCTCTTGGGTTAAGTTGCAATCCAACTCATTTCTCATTAATGCACTGGGTATGGGAAAATTATCTAGGGCAGGTGTTTCAAATAGGAACTGGGATACCTTAATCTCTTCTTGAATTTTAGAATACACAACCTAAGTCTGTTCTTCTGGTGAAGAGCCTTCTTGTTGAGAAAGAGTAGCCCATGTAAGAATAGTTGCATCCTTAACTTGGAAAGAAAACTCATTGGTGGGAGTCTGGGATTGTTTCTCTTAACACACCTATTGAGGTTGATCTACATGACTTAGAATATCTAAGCATGATTGACATGTTAACTCTGAATGATTATTATAGTGAATCCTACACCAATTAGGAAGTAATAAACTACATAAGTCAGTTTCTCCTCCTAAAACCAGCCTATCCTATTGCAATTTCCTTATTAGAACCTTTTGGTTGATGCAAATCATTGAGTCACTGTGATCTAAGGGCAACATATCCTCAGGGTTAACTATAGAGAAAGTAAGAACTTCCTCTTATTTGTAGACTCCTATTTCAGTTTCAAAATATGCTACTTCATTTGAAGCATCATATTTTGTGATCATGTGTTTGAGTCTAGGTTCACTTTCAATTCTTATCTATGTTGCAACTCCTTTCCATGGTAACCATATGTGAGAGAAATCCAAGGACAAATATCCCCCAATACTCTTCATTAGCTCTCGACTTAGAAGCATCCCATATGTCTCTGGGATATCAGCTACTTGGATATCTATATAGGTCTAGATCCTTGGGTCTGATCCTACCTGTACATGCATGTTTTTCAACTCACCTACAACATTGACTTCAGTTTTATCCAATTGAATCACCTTCTTATTGGTTGGGATAGGACTTAATCCTAACTTTTTACATATCGAAAAAGGCATGATATTTCCAGATGCTCCAGAGTCTAATAAAAAATTGTGCAAATTCTTTCCAAAGATCCTTAGACTTAAAAGAAAAGGTGGGGTATTGTTCTTACCTTTATACATAACTGCATTTGTTTCGTTTGCTGGTGTCACTTTACCTTTTCCCTTTAAGCGATATGTCTCCTCTAAGGCTTTCAATACCACTTCTTGTTGAGTTGGGCACCACTTCATGATGTCAAAGAATGATAGAGATGTCTTCTGTCTCTGCAATTTTGTAATAAAGTCAAACTCAGAATCATTCCTAACTTGATACTTAGGAAAAGGAGGCGGATTGCCTCTATTCTGAAGATCAGAAGGTCCCTTTGGTGGTGGTGGATTATTATCCGCATTCTGATTTGGTGGGACCATGTTGTTTGGGGGTGCAAATTTAGTGAATGGGCCCTTATTCTGATTCCTCAGAAAGTGACCTCCTTTGGACTAAAAAGCTTGAGCATCATATACATCTTCCTCTGGCTCATTATCTCCTTGCATAAGAAAATGATACTTCTCTTCAATAGTCTCATAAGTCATTGCAGTACTGACTGGCCCATTATCCTGATTGGAATTTCCTGCTGGAGGATGGGAATCAGCCTGTGCAATTTTCACAATTTTCTCCATTTTGGGCAATTGACCTCAGAATGTGCTGCAGTATCATGTAGCCTGCACCAATTAGTCATAAAATTGAGGTCAACAACATTAGCAATATGTGGTCTCTCCTCACCTGATTGATAGTTATGGGGAACTCCCCCATTGTTAGGTCCAATATTCCACTACCTACTGATGTTGTTGTTGTTGTTGTTGAACCTCTAGTTATATCCTCTGTTTTGATTTTGATAATTTTGATTTGAGGAGTTTTGATTCTGTAAATTCTGATTGGTGTTCTGATTTTGGTTTTGATTGGAGTAATTTCACTGAGTGTTATAATTCTGGTTTTGGTTGGGAGGAGGGTTTTTCCTAAGTTGTGCCATGTCATTAGACATCTGAGATAGAGTCTTTTTTAGAGTCTCTACCTCACTAGTCAATTGAATAGTTTGTTCATTTTGGACATTCTGGACTTTGGATGGGGAATGGACATGGGTTGATCCTCCTATTTGTTGTGGTTGATTTTGAGGTTGATGGGAGTGATCTTGCATGCCATTTCCGAAGAAAGGCATAGTAGGTGGAGCTTGCAACTCAGATGCAGGTCCATATTGGGAATAAGACATCCCTGGGATAGTATTGTATAAGGATGGATTAGGCATCTGATAGTTTATGGGAGGAAGAGCCACTCCTAAACCTTTGGATTGCAGACTTATCTGTTGTTGCAATTTGATAGCCAGATGATAAATTTTAAACAGAGAATTAATTTCATCAGGTTGATAAGTTCTTTGCAAGAACAGGCCAATCAAAGGATCATCAGCTCTCAGACACACCTGTATGGCCATAGCCTCTAGCACTAAGTAAGGCTCTTGGAGCCTACGATACATCCTTTGGAGCCTAGTGTTGAACAAGGGCAGTGGTTCATGATGTTCCTTTCTTATGGTGGAAAACTGGTTATATAATATGGTAGGGTTTACATAAACCCTAAATTGATTAACAAAAGCATTTTCTAAATCTGTCCAACCCAGAAGAGATCCTTGGGGCAGATTTAGATACCAATTATATGTCATATCTCCTAAATAGTAGGGAAACAATCTACATACCCTTACAATATGATACCCAAAGGGTATTTATAGATATACAAAAACTCAAACTCCACTTCTATTTTAAGTAATCCACCTTTTCAGGAACAAAAACTCTCTTGGAAACCCGGATCAATTTGATCTTGAGTTCTTACTTTAGACATTCAGTTAAACTGGAGAATAGAAAATAGAAGAGAAAAAGTGTCATGCGCTCCAAAAATGTCAGTGCTGCATGCAACATCCAAAGAAGAAGAAAGTCATGCATGCAACAGATTTACACATGTGAAGCTAGGTCTGCAATAAACTCATCATAACTGGTGAAGAATTGTTGTAATACATCTGATTTTGGCCCATATATCCAACTGTCTTCAAATTTAATTTGCTCCAATTCTGCTGCAGCAAACCCTTTCATATCTTGTATCTTTGTCAACTCTCTTCTAGCAGCTGTTATCTCTTCTTTGACATCCATTAGTCGATCTATCATCAGATCTTCTCCATCATCTCCTTTCTGCATGAGTCCTCTAAATCTTTCATCCCATTTCTCTTTTATCTGACACAAAGGCATGCCTTCCTTTGTTAATACATTAACATCTACTATGATAGCAATAACCGCCTCCAACTCCTCAAACTGTTCAGTCAGAATATTAACAGCATCTTGAACCCCATTCCTATGTTTGCACAAGAAATATGTTCTGAATCAGAGTATACGAGAGATCTTCTGCACAAAATCCTTATTGTCCTCCTCAAGTATTGACTGTTCAAGATGAGTAGTCAAAGGAAATGTACTAACCTTCTCCAATTTTTGACTATACTCTTTATACTCCTCTTCATATTTCTCCGTTGCTTCAATATATAGATGCATGTCTCTTATCAACTCTTTTGTGCCTTTGTAAACCTCAAAACCCTCGACCAAAACTTCACCTACTTCTCGATTCAGCTTGTCAACCCATCTATCTACCATCTCTACTTTGCCTCTTACCCGCACTAAATCATCTACCTCCTTTTTGCTTAACAAAATTGGAGTCTCAATAGTCATTACCTATTGTGATCTCGGAGAGGAGACACTTTTAAAAAATGAATGCAATTGATCCAATTGAGCCTTAAGTTCATCTTTCTTCTATTTATCTTTTAACATTCTTCACTTGGTTGTTTAAGCCACCACATCAATTAGATTCATCTGTTGATTCCTAGTAGGCCTTCCCAAGTTGACAATACTCAATTGATAATCTTTTAACTGCATGGCCCCTACCTCCTTTTCTGTCATTGGTATGACACACTCAATAACAATCTCTCCCTTATCCGTGAGTCTGGTAGAGTGTAGAATCTTGGCCTTCTTTTTAGGCCTCTCTTGTTCAATCTCCTTCATCATATCCTCCCAATTGAGAGGTTGTGAAGGTGTTACTGCTCTTTTCTGTAGGTCCAATTTTAACCAAGTTGGAGCACTTGGAGAAGTAGTCATTTCAGTGGAAGAAGAGGTAATAGTAGTAGTAGAAGGTGGTTGCACATTTTCTTGGGGCTGAGAATCAACCCTTGGTTCCTCTTGTTGTTCTTGCACCACATGCATGTGCACAAGCCTTTCAGCCTCTTCCCTATCTTTTTGTCCCAGTATCTTCTTATCTTCTTCTTCTTTCTTCAACCTCTCTTCCTCCAATCGATCTCTCTCCACCTTTTCCCTTTCCAATCTTTCCTTTTCTAATTTCTCCTTATCCAATTTTTCTTTCTCTAGAGCTTCCTTTTCCAGTTTCTCTTTCTCTAATCTTTTTGCCTCTAAAGCCTTAAGCTTTTCTGCCTTTGCTTCTTCTTCTTGCTACTTCCTAACCAGCTCTTCGGTATCCTTTTCCTTTCTTAATCTTTTTGCTCCTTCTTCTTTTTGGTGAGCTTCCTCAGCAAGTTTTAACTTAGCAACCAAGACTTCTTTCTCCCTCCGATTTCTTGCTTTGTCCTCCTCAAGGTCATGAATCTTTTGTATTAACTCTAACTTATCATTTTCTTCTTTGACCTTGAGTTCATGTTCTTGTTGCCTTTTATGTCTCTCTACTTCATCAGCTGCTACCTTAGATTCAATTTGTTGCTGCTGTAGTATGGAATCAATTTGTGTATTGGCACCCATTAAATTTTTCTTTTCTATTTCTTTAGCTTTTACCTCAGCATTCTTCCTAACTTCTTCAAACAATGTCCATTGCTCCTCTTGTGTCATTACCTGTTCATTATCCTCCTCTAGAGGCATATTTTCTTGCACATCCTTCTCTGACATAGTTTCGTCTGAATCTGTTCCAACCTCATGAATTTCCCTTTGCACTTCCTTTCCCTTTGTAGTTTCAGCCATACTATGAAGAGTTCCCTTTTGAACTTCTTCACTTTGCTTCTTTGGAAGTGGGACTTGTGTGGAAGATTCACCTAATGTAGGTGTTGAAACAGTTGATCCTTTCTGAGCATCTCCTTCTTGTGTTTCCTCTTCATCCCCTACTACTTCAAGTTCTATCTCTTCAATATCTGGGGGAAAGAACTCCAAAGGCTCCTTGGGAGGTGTCTTCCTTTTAAGTCTCTTATACCCTTTCCCCTTTTTAGGAGCTGGTCCTTCAGGAGCTCTGGTTCTTAACATCAACCAATGAACACTTCTATCCAAGACTGTTCTTCCTATCTGCTTTATGTCAATAGTTTCTTCACTATCCTAGTCAATTGGATCCAAGCTCTTAGTTCCTATGTTTAAAGCCTCATAAGACAGATCCAATACAACTCCCTCATCCACCAAAGTGTCAGGAATGTCATTTTTAACTCCAAATTCTGACATAAGTGCAATAGGTAATCTCTCATAATTCTTTTTCCTCAAGTCATACTCATCTTGTCGATCACTCCAGAAATCTTCTAACAAATTGAAATGCTTGTCAAACATAGAAGGCAACAAGGCATTTATCTTACCCTTCGGATCAAAATGCCTACAACCTATGTATAAACCCAACTTCAATTGTATCAGCTCACTACAGACCACCTTTGCTCCTACCAAATGTTGACAGCCATACTCACCCAACTTCATGGGGAACTTGTGACATCCTGTTTTATGCTTTATTCCAAACTGAGCATTAACTCCAAGAGATTGATATACAAACTCCATCAACACTATCTTGTTATTGCAACACCTTGGAAGAAAATCTGGATGGCCTTCAAAACCAGCTAACCTGAAATATGTAAACTTGGGGTATTGAATGTACCAGCATCCCCATTCAGCAATAAACGCCATGGCCTCTTGACTCAGCCTATACCCTGCATCTCCATTTAATTGGTTAATGACTATATATATGAATGCATCATTAACTCTTCTGAATTGAGTTTCAGCAACCTGCAGAGATAGTTGGTTATAATTCTCCCATACCTTCTTCTACCCATCCAACACTCCCATTATCCCTATTCTATTTAAACCTAGGAAGATACCCAACCTTGCTACTGCATACACAATGTAGGAAGTCATAAAGAAGCATTTAGCTCCCCTAATGCTAGTCAGTTGATCATGAATACCATTCGACACAATCATCAGCCAATCAAACTGCTGGCGTCCATTTAAGATTTTCTAGATGAAAGGAAACATCCACTCTTTGAAACGAAATGTATCTCTCTTCCCAAAAGCCCTAGATAGCATCATTATTAAATTCGATACCTCTTTGTAGAAATCTTCCCTCTTTGGCTAATCTGCAAGCTTAGTTAGAGATTTCTTCTCTGTCTTCAACCACTTTTTATTCAAATGGAGATTTATTGGATTCTTTAAACTTACTATATTTCTCCAAGGCCTCTGCCTCATCCAATTGCACCAAGTTCTTAGGATCTGGAACATTAAATATATTTTGAAATGCTTGAGGAGTAAGATCAATAATCACATTGTTTTGTGAATCCATGCATTGTCTGGTAGTAGGATTGTAGGCACTGGCTGCTATCAAGATTAACTCCAGGCACTGGATTGATCAAGGAAACAAAGTGATATGAGCCAAACCAGACTCAACAATCCTCATGGTTCTAGGTGTCACATCCTCATTGAATGTTTCAGCATATGCCTCCTCAAAGTTGTACTGGCCCAAGTTCGTGTCAGTGATGGCTGACTAATCTAATTCTACTTTGCTGACTTTCACAGCAGGACTCCTATGATTATACCTTAGGGTATAAGGCAATTGTTCTGGCTTCATCTTATTTGGCTTAGGTGCTGCCTTTGATGTTCTTGCAGGCCGGTTCCTTTGGGAAGCTTCTCCTGATGTTCCCGACATCTTCTTAGCTTTCCTGCAACAAAATCTCTAGTTAGATCCCTGAATAAACATCTCAAAATGTGTCTTTAAAATCATACATTTCAAATATTCATCGGAGGCGAAACTAGGCAGCAAACATCTTAAATAATCTTCTTCTAACTTATTGCCAAACTCGGAGCAAAAAACTATTACTGTCACTTTACTAATAAGAAGCGGGCTCGGAGTTGGAAGTGAAATAGTGATTGGAACCGGAACTGAAATGGAAAATGATTTGGTTTCCTTCAAATTAGTGGCGTGATATTTTAATCATTTTAAATGTGATCACAGAAACGCATAAAAACCCTAAACTAGAAAACACGATAAAACTAGGGCATGGATTTAACCCTTCTTAATTTACCAGATTGAATGCGCAGCAAAACCCTAAGTAAAAACAAGATTCAACTAACCCTAACTTACTGTAAAAATCTACATTTAATCTACCTCATTGTGAAAAACCCTAACTAAATCTATCTATTTAAAAACCTAACCCAGCATGATGCAATCACGACAAAACATGAAAGCAACACAACCTACTCACTATAAAACATGAAACGCAAGCACAAAATCAAGAACATCAAACAAAAAAAGAAAACAAACACGCCAAACTTTAAGAAAGTGATCTTGCTCAAAGATCTGAAACAATTAATCAAACAATACGAATGAAGAACACGAAAGTAAAATAAAAGAAAAACGAGAAAAGAACCCTACCTTGAACGCAAAACCTGGTTAACCTTCTGAATTGATTCGCAAACAATTATCTCCTTCTCCTTCAATCGATTCACTCAGATGGACTCCGCAACAGCTCTATTTCACTCTTTGATTTCTTAATAATGATAATAATGATGCGCTTAATCCTTAATGAAGGTAAAAATTAGAGTTCTTACTACATATGGCAGCTGTCATTAATGCATTAAATGTAGTTAAGTTGAGTCGGAACTGGAGAAGAACAAACACTTCACTACAGTGCGACTTTAGTCAAAAGTTAATGACCAAGAAAATGGCGGGGGTGGAATCGGCATGGAAACTGATTCGGTAACTTAAAGAATTTCCCAACTTTATTCCCGTTCCAGGTCCGGGTCCGTCAACAAAGCACAAAACAAAACTAAACACAAAAGGTGAAATAAAAGACCAACATAAAACTTAACACAAAGACTTGGACCAAAAAAAAAGTTGAAAAAGCAGAGTCGGAGGCGGGACGGATTTTGATTTTGCAATTTTCAATAAACACCAACTTAACACCCACTCCGGCTTTGACTCCGATAAAGACAAAGCGAAAAGGTCAAAAGAAAGACTGTCGGGATGGGGACGGAGCAAGTTTTGAAAGAAGTTTCTGAACCCGATTTGGTTCCGGCTCCGATTCTGCCAGACTAAACCAAAATAAAACAAAGTGTTGGAAGCAAATGACTCCAAACTTTGTTTGAAAATCAACAAAAGATAAAAACAACAAAAGGGGGACCCATTTTGACCAAGGCAAAAGATGGGGTGGTTATGCAAGGCATAACGGGTACCACAAGCTCAAACCCTCCTTTCTAGCCTAAAATATAGGGGTTTCATGGAAATCATTGTTCCAGCCTTCAAACAACCTTCCCAATACCTCAAACAGGTCCAAATAAGCCTATATAAGCTCAATCTATCTTGAAATTATTTTGTCTCAACATTATACTCGCTTTGTTATCTCAAAACCTCCTTGTTTCACACGGAAACACTACTTTTCCACCAAGGGCTTCATGCCCAACCCATCTTTTGGCCTCCCCTACACTCAAAAATCTTCAAACACCACTAACACACCTAAATCCCACCCATTCCATTGAGATACAAAATTTATAGGAGGTGGAATGGGTGTATTCACATTTTAGTCCAACAACCCTTGAAAACTTGTAATTACAGACCTATCTACAGAACTCCTGCAATACAGTCCCTTAAGTATAATATGGGATACTCAAAAATGGATTCAAAACATGGATAACACCTATGTACATAGGTACTTGAAAATATTTTACACAAAAAATCAATGTACAGTCCGTACACTTGCTGTTAGTGAAGGAAAAACACAGATTTTATAGAAAACAAAGAATATCTTATTGTTTCTATTTCTAAACTTTCCAAAATCCATCTTACATCGATGCCTTTTCACATATTTATGTTTTTCCCTCAAAACTAACTCTTCATCTTCCACAAACGGCCTCTTGAAAAGCCTTGACAGTTGCGCTTCCCCCTAAAATTTGTTCCTTACAACTTATAGCTTTGACATCTTTGCCAAAAATGTAATTTTTGCAAATGTCAAACTAAATATCCCCCCAAAACACCAAATATGACTAATTGCATCATTTAAATGGTCTCAAGACCTTATTTTAAGCAAAAACCTCTAAAATACTAAAGCCTACACAATATCGTCTTGAATTTACAATTTTTGTTTAATGGTGCTCCTGCAGATGGGGACGAGACAATGCATGATGGGGATGAATGCAGAAGGATGAGTGCTCACATATTGGGATTGGTATTTTCTGTCATTCCTTATTGTTTGATATAACACATAGACATGATTCATCAAGGTATTAATAACCAGGATGACGTTGTATCTAGTGTAATGGACTTTGGTTTTGCAGACAAATAGGATAGTTCTTGTTCACATCTTGACATATGGAAAACTCGTTGGAATGCAAGTTAGAAGCTTAGAATATATTGTACTAAAGCACACACAATAGTCAACGACATACCCCAAACAACCTTCCTACACACAACTAAGCAAGTATGTACCAAGATTATTTTACAAGAACACCCACAAGCACAACAACTGAAAGATAATGATTGATGCCCCATTCCTTTCTCTCTAAATCATTTTGATAGACATCATCGAGAGGACTTCATAATGGATCATTAAGATAAATCACAAGAAAAAATCAAAGACAAACAATCAATGTTATCTATATCTCTTTCTAGTTTAATTTAACTAAGGTGATGTCTGATATTGATTTCCATCACAGGAAAGATACATCCTAGGATATGTTGGTCAGATGGTTTTTTGATGTTAGTATGATGATGCTATGATAAGCCACTAATATAAACTTCACTGATGTGTTTACCTATGATCTAGACTTTAGATTTTGACACTTAAGTTCTCACTTTACGACTTTCTATACTTGTTTTCTATTTGCCTCGCCAAAGGGTGAAGGTGACGATCGATTTTATTATGGGTGAAACTTATTGTGGGTGAAAGTGAGATGGGATGGATTGGTTTTGAATTTTCCTAGAATATTTCAATGTTTTTGGTATTTTGAAGATGTTTTGAGGCTGTTTTTAGTCTTTTTTGAAAGTTTATGTGAATGTTTTGGGCTTTTCAATAATTTGAGGTTGTTTAGGTCTTTCTCAAAGATATTTGAGGCTATTTAGGTTTTTTGAATGTTTTCTATTGTTTTTGGATTTTCAATTTTCAAATGTTTTTGAGTTTTCTGATATTTGAATGTTTAGGGGTTTTCTGAATTTTTTGGATGTTTTGGGATTTTCAAGAGTTTTGACCAAGATCCTAATCTAAAATACCTATCCTAGGGGTCATAGGGACTGATCAAAGATAATCCTTTCCTACGTTATACACGCAAAGACCACGTAGTTTGACTGACTCAACATATTAACATGATGAGAAATGCACAGGTGATGGAATGTTAGTTTATTATGATGGACTCCTAAAGGACTGACCTAGGGTGTCTCAGGGGCACATCAATGATGGCCTTGCCTACATTCAAGCTCAAAGATGACGTAGTTTGACAAGGGTAATATTTTTTTATTTTTGATTTTTTGGCCTTTTTAGGGATTTTGATATTTTTAGGTGTTTTGGATTTTGACTTTACAATTTTTTGGATTTTTTGGATTTTTTGATGATCGTTTCACAAATTTTTTAGGATTTTCAATGATATTTTATGAATGTTTTTGGTATTTTCCGATGAGCTTAGGATATACAAGAACCCGATATGATCCATAATGAATTTCCCCTAGCGTGACATGTTAGAATACTTCAATACATGTAGGACAAACTGACCTTTGGAATATGCCAAGTAGTACCAAACGGATACAATACTTTACATCATCAAGCTATGATAAGGATGTAGATAGGCAATGGATGAATGGTGGTGCAAAGAATGATACTAAAAAAGAGGACAAAAAATCCAAAGAATATATGGAGGTGTTTTATTTATGCAAGACACCTGTTTGCTAGGTTTTCACCAAGGTACTTGCCCAAAGCACCAGCGAAGTGGTTTTCACTAGAGGACAATTTTTTTCTTTACTTTTTTCAATCCTTTTTCTTATTTTTTTGGATTTTGATCATTTTTTTAATTTTTATTTTTAGATTTACATCCTTCAAGACTAAGCATAATTTTTTTTGTGATGCAAGCTATTAGTTGGCTCCTGCAAGAGTTCACCTTCAGGAGTTGACAATTGGTATGCTCTAGATCCATAGTTTGTTGTAATGACAAAGGGATCCAACCAGTTAGGCTCAAACTTTCCTTTACTGTCTTGATCTAGAAGGTTCTTCTAATTATTCTTTAGGACAAGATCCCCTACCTAGAAAGACTGACATTTGATTTTCTTGCTATAGCTTTGTTTCACTTAGTTTTGATAAAATTGCAAGTGATTAATAGCATCGAGACAATGCTCATCCAGGAATTATAGCTCATTCAGTCGAGATACTATGTATTCTTCATCGATGATCGAGTTCTGTAGTGACACTCACAATGATGGGAGCTCAACCTCAATAGGAAGGATAGCTTTTGATCCATAGACCAAGGAGAAAGGTGTTGCACTTTTTGGCATGTGGATACTGGTTTGATAGGCCCAAAGAGTAGGATTTAGCTGCAGATGCCAACCATAGCCAACTTCATTGATCATTTTTTTAAAGATTTTCAAGATAGTTGTCTATATCCTCAGCTTGGTCATTGCCTTGGGGATAGATAATATGGGGTAGAGAATCAAGGTTGGATGTTAAATATTTGAAATATCTCTTTCACATCTTGATTCTTAAAGGGTGTTTCATTGTTTGAGATTAGGGTTTGTAGGACACCATAATGGTAGATGAGGTAGTTTAGGATAAACTTTGCAATTTGCTTCCTCGTTATGTAGGTCATAGGAATGGCTTCTACCCACTTAGTGAAGTACTCAGTGGTAGTTATGATAAACTTGTGGCCATTAGATGAGGTTGGGGTGATTTTTCCTATGAGGTCAATTCCCCAATATGAGAAAGGACAGGGTGTGATCATTGATGTAATTCTTGAGATAGATCATGAATCGGATCTCCATGTTGTTGACACTGGACACATTTCTGCACATATAGATGAGCTTCTCTTTCCATGGTTGGCCAATAGTACCTCGTCCTCAATAGTTTCTTCACTAACATCATACTGCTAGAATGCAACCCACATATTCCATTATGTACCTCTATTAAAGTAGTCAAGGCTTCCTCTTGGTTAAGACATTGTAGTAATGTCCCTTCGATGCTTCGGCGGTAAAGGGTATCACCTAGGATCACAAATCGGGATGCCTTTTTAACAAAGGTCTTTTTAAAGTTTGAGATGATATCAAATGGGAGGGTTCCTTTGCTTAGATAGGTAAATATGTCATGATACCATAGGGATCTAGGACCAACAATGACACATGCAAATTCACATTAAGGTATTTTGAAATTCGGTATGATAAGTTGTTCTACCAAAAATTTGCATTGGAGGACGTTGTTTGGCATGTCTAACAGTGATTTGATTGTTTCCATGGCATTTGTTGCTCTATTATTCATGTGAGGAATCTTCTAAAAAGTTATATCTATAAAAATGTCCTTGAGATTTTCCACCATCTTCTTGTAAGGAGTGAGCTTCTCATCCTTAGTTTGATAGTTATCATTGACTTGGTTGATAACTAGTTGTGACTCTCCATAGATTTTCATCTCTTGAATCTGCCATTGAACCACTATCCTTAGACCTATGATTAGGGCTTTGTACTCAGCAATGTTGTTAGTGCAAGGAAATGATAGCCTGTATGACTTTGGGATACAATCACCTTAAGGGGTGATGAAAATAATTCCTACTCTATATCCATGTTGGGTGAATGATCCATCAAAGTACATCTTACACTGAGTTGCGAGGTTGATAAGGAACACTGATTCATCAAGATATTATGATACCAAAGGATTTTTTGCATAGATGGGTGCCTCTACTAGTTCATTTGTGATCACTTGTCTTTTGATTTCCTTGCACTCCACATACTCTATGTTGAACTTCGTTAAGATCATTACCCATTTGGACATTCGCCCTATGAGAATTGCTTTAGATAACAGGTATTTCAATGGATCAATCTTTGTAATGAGCTTGATTTGATGTGACAACATGTAATTTCTAAACTTTTGTGAAGAAAAAACTATTGCTAGGCATGCCTTATCAATAGGTGAATAGTTCATTTCATAGCCCACCAAGGTTCTGCTGATGTAGCGGATAGCCCATTCCTTTCCATTTTCATGATGTTGTGTTAGAAGAGATCCTAGTGCTACTAATGTTGCTCAGATATATAAGATCAATGGTTTGTTTGGTATCAACAACATTAACACTAGAGGTGTTAATAAGTAGCCCTTGATATACTGGAAAGATTTATCACACTTTTCATCCCATTTGTAGGTTATCCCTTTATGGAGAAGATGCGAAAAGGGATGGATTTTATCTGATAGCTGCCCTATGAACCTTTTGATGGACTGCAATCTTCCTTGTAATCCTCTCATCTACTTCAATGTTTGCAGTGGTTCCTTGTCAAGGATTTCTTTTACCTTTGTTGGATCAATTTCTATCCCTCTTTGTGAGACAATAAAGCCAAGAATTTTCCCTGATGTAACCCCAAAGACACACTTTTTTTGGATTTATTTGTACCTTGTACTCTTCAAGTTTGTCAAAGATGGGTCCTAAGACTTGTATGTGCTCACTTATTTTCTTTGATTTTTCCAAAATATCATCCACATAATCTTCAACTATTTTGTGGATAATGTCATGAAAGATGAGGGTTAGTGCTCTTTGATAGGTTGTTCCTGCATTCTTTAACCCAAATGGCATCATTATCCAATAATAAGTTCCCCACAGACAAGTGAATGCAGGTTTGTGTTGATCCTCCTTAGAAATCATGATTTGTTTGTAGCTTGAAAAACCATCCATGAGTGATACCATTTCATGCCCAGTTGTTAAGTCCACAATGAGGTCAATGTTAGGAAGAGGGAATTCATCCTTCAGGCATGCTTTGTTTAAGTCTTAGAAATCAATGTAGATTTTGATGCCCCCAGTGGGTTTTGAGACTGGTACTAGGTTTGAAACCCACTTAGGGTAATCTATCGGTTAGATGAATCCAACGCCAAGAAGCTTTTGTAACTCTAGTTTTACCAAGAGTGTTATCTGAGGGTGCATCTTCCTTAACTTTTTCTTGACTACCTTGGCTTCAAGATAGAATGCTAAGTGATGCACAACTACTTCAGGATCAAGGCCTAGCATATCTATGTATGACCATGCAAAGTTAACTCTTCACTCTTTCAGGAATGTTGCTAAGTGTTTTTTTTCTTCATCCAACAAGGATTCAACATAGAAGGTGATCTTTGGTTCCTCTTTTGTTCCCACATTAACTAGGGTGGCCTTTTCTGCTAGCACTGCTAACTTTTCAGGATGCATTGCACTATGGGGGAGATTGAATCCCTCATCCTTGGGCACCTTAGAGAGGTTTTCACCCTTGGATACATCCTTTATTTTACTATTTTAGGATCAGAGAGTGCCATAGTGTTGTTTTCACTCAAAGATTTGCATGTTAGTTGTATTTCATCAATTTGCGATTGAAAGATTCAATCGTCTCCCCATAGTACACTATTGTGTTGAGCTCTATGTCAAAACCTTATTTGTGATCTACCCATGATAGGTTGTTGCAGAGTCCCATGAATGCTAAGATTGCTTTATCCTTTTTGAATAAATCTAGAATTAGTGGTCCTTGGTGGTCAATGTCAATAAGTTGTGGGTATACTAGGCATAGTTCAGCTGGTTGATTGCTTGGAGAAAAGGATGTTATGGATATCATGAAGAGGGAATTATTCTCAAAGAGGTCACCAAAATCAAGGGGAAAGTCATCTAATGTTGTATCACACGGTGTAGGTAACCAAGAGGAAGCCTCAACCCGTTTAACATAAGTACCTTTTCCAATAAGGGTGACCTTTCTAGTAGTACAACCTAGACCAAAATTCTTTAGTCATTTCTCTAGAACGATGGGTTCTAGCAAACCATTATCATTTTGTCCTAGTTTCTCATTCTTGTTATATCCCATACCCATCAGCTGTAAGCCTTTGTTGTCATCTTTGATTGGCAGAACAGGGATAGGTTGTTCATCCAGATAGATGAGTTTAGAGACATCCTCCTCGTTGATGTTTTCTTGATTTAGATCCCCCCACTTGGTGAAGGTAGTAGCTACCATTTTTATTGTTTTGGGATCTTTGGTACTAGATGTGGGTTTCCCATGGGATTGAGGAGAAAGAGGTAGCTCTCTTAAGATAAAGGTATCCTTCATGAGCTTTCAGTTCCCATAACCATCATCCTGGATCATTTCTTTAACGTTGGGTATACTATGCACAATGGGTATTTTTTCTACTAAGGTAGAGGCAAGGGATGTTGGGTCAACAAATGAGGTAGATGGTGTAGGCCCTTCATCATTCTTGGGTATTTTGGGTATCTTATAAAATTTGGCCTCAAGATTCTTGCAATGGTAAAAAGGCTCAAGATCTCCATGGATATTTATTTCTCTACCTTCAAAAGGAAACTTTACACATTGATGATAAGTCGAGGCTATAGCTTTTAGGGCATGAATCCATGGTCAGCCAAGCAGGATGTTGTACGGAAGGTCAAGATCTAGCACTCGGCATGCACTTTCTGTAATGATAGGTCCCACTTGGATGGGTAGTGCAATGATGCCCTGGGATACCCACTCTTGGTCATCATATGCTTTGATGGTGGTACTCTTTGCTTTCTCAATAGTATCTTATGAGTAGCCCAAGTCTTTGATCAGCTTAAGGGTACAAATATTCAGACCAACACCTCCATCCACTAAGACTCTTTTAACCTTGTTTTTATGAATAAAGACCTCGAGATGTAAAGCACGATTATGAGATGGTTGTGATGGTAGGTCTTTTTCTGAGAAAGTGAGAAGGTGGTCGATAATATGTCCTACCATTTCTTGAAACTAATTTGTACCAATATCCTCGAGGATAGATGACTCTAATAAAGCTTTCTCTAAGATTTCCCTATGTGCGGGGATAGTATCAATAGTTCTAAGATTGATATTTGTGTTGGGTTCTTCTTCAGCTGATCTAGGAGATTTTACTTTCTAGGATTTGATGTTGGCAAAGTAGGTTGTACCCTAGATTGAGATAGGACTCCTTGGATGGTTACCTTTCCATGTCTTGTGGTGACTACACACTCTGCACTAGGTCTTTTGATGGTAGCGACAGTGATGACACTATCACAAGAAGCAACCACGTTTGAATAGCTATGCTACATGTTAGTGTAATCCTTAGATTTTTCATTTTTGTTCACTTTGTTATGATCTGGTATAGGGTTCTTGTATATCTTAAGATCCTGATTCCCAGTTGGTACCTCAACAGATATGGTGTCGTTCTCAAATGAGATCTTGAATGATATTCTTAAGTTTCATGCAGTTTGGCATTTTGTGTCCTTTGATTTTGTGAAAGTCACAAAGATTGTAGTCGTTATACCAGGATGGTTTCTCTTGTGGTTCTTGGTAGTTTTCAAAGTTGGGAAATGTTATCAGATTTGACTCTACCAACTTCTTCATGATCATTTTGATAGGTTCCAATAATTGTGTGTACTTGCGCTTTGGATAGTTGTTCTTGTTAGTGGTTTGCCTTTGTTGCCTGTCGGTGTTATTGATCTAATTGTTCTGAAGAGGTATTATTTTCTACATAGTTGATTGAATGTTACCAACTTGATTGTTGTTGGGTCAAGGAGCACTCAGGACCACCTTAGCATCTACCACACCATCATTTGTCACATTTTTTTTTTTAGCCCAGACACGGGGCTTGTCATTTGAATTGGTTGATGGGAAATTGTAAACTTGATTATTTCCTTGTGAGATTAGAGCTCGTTCGATGTTAAGGGCTTGAGGGACAAGCTCATCATAGGATGTGATGCACTGCATTTTCAAGTGGAAAGATAGATCAGGATCTAGATTTGCTATGATGATTCCCACTTGTTGTTCGTCGAGAAGGGTCCACTTGCTCTTACTAGCTTTTTGTCTCCTTCATTGCAATAAATTGGTGAATGATTTTCCTTTGGTTTGTTTGAGAGTATACAACTCTTCTAGACTAGTGTTCATGTCGAGATTAAAGGAGAAGTGATCGATGAATTTATTAGTGATTTCTTGGAAAGTTTTGATACCGGAAGGTAAATGAGAAAACCAATCCATAGTAGGACTTGTTAAACTTTGAGGGAAGAGATGCATTAAATAGGAATCATTGTAGGCCACCTCCATGCACATGATATTGAATTATTTGGCATGATCCATAGGACTTTCTCTCCCTTTGTATTTATCAAATTTGGGGATTTCAAAGCCGAGAGGCAATGGTACCATTGTGATGTTTTGATCAAATGGATAAGGACATAGATTGTGTGTATGGGGCTTCTTTGTCTTGCCCATTCAAAGGTCTTGCATTTCTTGGGATAGCGCCTTGAATTGCAATGTTAGATCATCCTGCAGGTTTGGTGGAGGAACATATGGGGGGATGATAGATGAGTTGTATGCAGGATTTTGATATGATGATGTGTTATATGGGATGTATGGTGACGTGAGGTTATGTGAAGGTGATTAAGGTGTTGATGTGCATGTTCCTAATGTGTTTGTATTGACGATTTTCTGTTACGGATTATAGTAGGAACTTTTCTATTGTTGTTGTTGCTGATGTTGGGCATACTATTGAGCTAGTAAGGCTTGCTATTGTTGTTGTGCCACAAGGGATTTCTATTGGGCCTGTTGTTGTTGTTGTGCCACTAGGGCTTGTTGTTGGGCTTGATGTTGTTGATGTGTCGTGATGGCTTGTTGTTGGGCCTATTGTTGTTGTGCTATTAAGGATGCTTGATAGGCTTGTTGTTGTTGTGCTACTAAGGATGCTTGATAAGCTTGTTGTTGTTGCTTCAGTTATTGTTGTTGTTGTGTTGCTAAGGTTGCTTTTTGTTGTTGTTGTGTTGCTAAGGCTACTTTTTATTGTTGCTAAGGCTACTTGTTTTTGTTGCTATTGTTGTTGTGCTTGTTGTAAGGCTAAGGTATGATTTTTCAATGTAGGACCAGTTGGTTTTTGGGACATCTATGATGTGTTTTGGGTGTTGATGTTTTGAGTGGATTGTGAGCTGGTGATGAGAGGTTGGGGGTTCCCTTGGTTTAACACTATTTGTAAGATGGTGGATTGAGGTAGAGGAATGTAAGTTTGAGGTCTCATTTGATTTTTCATAGTGAAAGGGATCGTGGGGAAAGATGAGGATGGCATCATTAGATTTTGTAATGGTAATGACATATTAGGACCTTGAGTCCATTGATTAAAAAGGTTCCCTTGTCCAATTTCGTGAGGATCTCCTTGTGCTAGAGATGTAGACAAAGGATTACTTGTCTTGATGAGATTCATTACCAAAGGGTTACTTTGAGATGGGTTGATGATGGATGGGATGGATATGTTTTGTGACACCAATGGTATAGATGAGCCTAGGGGAGGATTGGGTAAAGATGTCCCCATATGCATTGAAGGTTGACTCTGTGATATAGTATTGACATTCCCTTGTGTACTTTCTTGAGACACTTGGTCCATACTACTTTGCATGATGGTGGGCACACTTTTGGTACTCATGGGTATGGATGAAGAGGGGTGTCCTCAATATGTGGAGGTTGTGGTGGAATAATGAAGGTGAAGAGGTTTATAGAGCTTCTTGGGATTTTTGGGGATGGGAGGAGCACCAAAGGTAGGTGTCCAAGTGGTTGTTGGAGGTGGAGGATTGGTATTAAGGGTACCCATAAGTGTACTACTTTCAAATGGAAGATTTAGACCAAAGTCCTTGGCAAGGCCTATTGCAAGACTACAAGTGGATGTTGGATTTATCCCTGATGGTGGAGTTGTGAAGCCTTGTGCCAAGTTTTGTGCAACAAATGATGGGGAAATAGGAGCTATGTTTTCAAAGGCTTGATGTTTCATGATTTCCTCCCCATTAAGCTCAAAGGGATTTTTTGTGATGTCCTCAATCTCATATGGTCTTGACAAAGATGAGGGTTGCTGTGATGGGGTAACTTGACTTCTTGAATCAATTTCTAGTGGATTTGGATCACTTGAGGTAAATGTGACTTTGGTTTTCTCCATGATTCTCTTGTATTGTGATCTTGTCTTTACCATAAAATTTGGGTCACTTATGGGAGAGTTGTGTTGAGATTTATAATGTTTGAACTCTCTAGTCGACTCAAATCTAGGTAAAAGGGATGCTCTAAGTCTTTTTGGAGAAATGATGATAATGGGTGGTAAAAATATGGGTGAAGTCAAGAGTGATCTTTGCAATTGTTATGGGAAAACACTTTTGACTCGAATTTGATGTTTTGATGTTAGGATAAAAGATGTTGTTGAACTTGGGAATCTTTAGGGTAGACTCATGACCTTCAAGATGAACTAGTCCAAATATGATAACCAAATTAGCTAGGTGCATGAAAAAGGATACATTTCACATACAACATAGCCAAGTTAGAGGTCGGTTTGATAGATGTTGAATTCAAAAAGTGTTGGTGTATTCAAAAAATTTGCAATGTTTGGTGAAGTGAAGGATGAAATTTTGATGAAGGGGTGAATGAAATGTTTGACCTAATGTTGACTTAGAATGAACCTTTATTTTCCAAGACCAAGGTAGTGAGAATGATGCTAGACCTCTAAAGATTTCAAATCCTCAAGACACAATGCTGACTTAGATGAGAGGATAGATGGGGATGTGTAAACCTATTTGGTTCCTCCTAGCTCAAGCATAATAGTTTCTTAACAAGAGGTTACGATTGTGATAAAGTATTACAACCCACTTCCTGCCAAACTTTGAATTATGATGTCTATGTCTGTAATGACAGGATGTAGATCTTCCCTTATGGATTTTGATTGTGTGATAGATCATTCAAAGAAGTTCAATATCATGAAAAAGACTAGGGTTTTGACTCCAAAAGAACGCATATAATTCTGGATTGTTCCTTGAAGCATGTCTATAAAAACTTTCTACCAACTTGTCTCTATTCTTGTGAAGTGCTAAAAGGTATTTCTTAAGAGATTTTGTTTTAATATGTCTGAGTTTAAAATGACAACCTATAGACCTCATTTTGAGGATTTTGATTTTGTGTGATATCATTAAAGAAGAAGAAGATATTTATTGCCACGGGGGGGGTGGAGGGGGTAATATAGGCCTTTTGGCCAAAATATTAGCTCTTCATTCTTCTTTATCTAAGATGGTTGCAATAATTCTCCACTGATTGGATGTTTCCTTGGTTTCAAAAGTGAAGCTTCTCAAACTGTTAATGGTATTTGTTTGTTCTCCCTGAATGAATTCAAATTTCAGTTGAATGATAGCACCTATAAGGTCAGGTTGTTGAACGAGAGTGATCAGTCTCCAAATGGTCATGTGGGATTCAATTGTGTCAAGTTATCTTGCTTAGGTGAATTGATTTTACAAGCACTCATGATGATTATGTTTTCAAAGTAAATATTTATGTCAAAAACATCATAACTTTCACAATGTCCATTTCATGAAAATCATGAGGTTAGAGCCATAATTGCCTATGTTGTCTTTGGGAAATATGGATTGAGATGAAGTCAAGATATTTAGAAATCGCTAACGATAGAAACCCTTAGGACAAGCAGTAATATCAAGGATAATTCAAGAGGTATCCATATTTAAGCCAAAGTGTTTGAAATTTTGAGGAAGATAGTGAATTTTTATTTTTGTAACGTTTTAGAACCAAGCAATGTATCAAACTGACTCACAATCATTTACAATCCTAGGTTTGAAATGGCGATACTTGTTGAGTCCCCACTTGGATTTCTCCAAACACTAAACAATGTGAATAGTTAGAGATTTGGTGACCTTAGCTCCCCCTTTCTCAACACACACTTCTCAGGACCACCAAATCTCAAAATCCTTAAAATCGGGAGATCAAAAGGATTTTTCTATTTCTACAATTGAATAGTAAGAATGTGGGGTGGCTTCAGAACAATCGTTCCTGCACCAAGTATTAAGTATTTTGGATTCTAAACAAAGGTTTGTAATAAGGGCTTCCAATTTAGGGGATACAATGATAAACTCCGTCAAGAGGTCTCCCAACCCTTAGAATAAGGGCTTTACGCATCATAAATATATTGGGGGAGAGCTATCATGTACCACATCCCATTGATCGCAATTTTCATTGCAACCACACATTTATATAGCAGTTTGTAAGAACTTGTCTTTAGTTCATTACCACTTGGTTCATTCCTTCCTTTTGAAATAGGGAGGCAAACCCTCTAAAGATAAACAATAGCAAGGAAGTACGTTCGTAGTTCAATCCTCTCCACTCGTATGAACAAAGAGAGAACACACGCCGTGCCTTTTTCTCACACTCGCAAAAGGGTTTTGTTTTAATCCAAATTGAAAGATGTAGGTGATTTTGCAAAGTGTTAAGGAATGTTTCTATTTCTCAAGATCATTGAGTGGCACAAGAGAATTACATATGCATTCAATAACAAAGTTGTAAATCACAAAACATAGCAAACAGTTGTAAATTTTAACCCCTAATTTAAGATGACTTCATTTTATTGAACCAAACGAAATATGAAGTTGTCTTGTTCAATTTTAAACCCAAAATACAATGATGAGATGAGGGTTCAATTTTAATCCCGTTTGAGCGTTCTTTTTAAGACCCAATTGAAATTTAGTGAGGTCCTAGAGCAAAAAGTAGAAAGCATAAAAATTTGGGTTATGATTGCCCCAAAGCGTTAAATGCTTGTTACAATCACATAATTTCAAGATAAGAAAGTTTTCTTCAATTTAGCTCCATGTCATTCAACGTACAAAACCTTGTTAGTCTAACAACCAGAACAATGTTAGAAGTGCGTTAGTGATATGACAAATCAAGAAAATTAAAACACATGTCAAAAAATGATCATAAAACTTATTTCCCTAGTTGGGCATCACTGCACATGATAGCGTCGCAATTCATCATTTGGGCGTCGCTCTGGTGAATTTGGGCATTGCTTTGTAGCAAAAAAAGAGAGCATGATAGCATCGATATTTTGTCGAGTGTCGCTCTAGTGGATTTGGGAGTGTCTTTGTTTGAAATCTTTGATACCTCTATATTTAATTAGCGTCGCTAGATTTAAATCAGCACCAACGTATTTAATCAGCGTCGTTTCAAATTGAGATAGCGTCGTTGTATGGCGACGCTCTGCAAAGTGCTTCGTTGTATTTTATTTGGGCGTCATTGTATCCTACAACAAAGCAAACAAGAGGAATTCAAGCTAAAAATTAATTAAATTATCGTTTTTCTCTCCTTCTAGCACCAAAATGTGAGACGGAGATTGTCAAGGTGGGTCGATTATGCTTGATCCATAATGAATCGAAGCATAATTTATCCACTAAACCTCAATCTCAAACAAGATCATTCAAATTGAAAGTTTAAACTAAACATTTATTGAACTAAAAATTGCAAACTATGAAAACAGTTAAATGTCTATTCTAACCCATTTGAAACTTATCCCGTTTTGGAATTGGTGTTGTGTTGATGTGGAACAACGACCATTTCCCAATCCCGTGATTAATGAGCCTATTTCAATCGATTCTATAGAAGAGAATCGATGAAACCATTGTGATAAATGGATGAAAACTTGATTTATACTAAATTAAACATGATGCAAGCTAAATTAACGCGATTTTATGCTAAAATTGATCTAACTATGCAATTGCTAAGTTAATTTAAGCTACTTCTAAGCTAAAAAATGGAAACCCTAATTTATAAACAAGCTAAGATTGATGTGTGGAAGCCATTAATGGATGTTTTAAGTTATTATGCAACTAAAATTGAACTAAAACAAACTAAAAGTGAGTAAATTGAGAATGTGAATGCAAGTGAATTCAACAACATAAGTTTGCAATTGAAAGATGGATCCATTTGTCTCCAAATAGTGTCCTATTTATAGGAGAGCAAATGAGTATTGGAGGGTTGAGATTGAAAATATTAATCAATGGTCAAGGATGGAAGGAATAAGAAGCATGGATCATGGATTCTCATCAATGCAAGATAAGAATTAATCAAGGGCTCACATTTGTTCAAAACAAACACACTTTTGACCTGCACACACAGATCACAAGGTGACTTGCTCAAAAGGTTAAAGGTTTAGGTTGTTCAAAAAGCCAAGTGAGATGATTGGAGGAGAGAGAATATTCTTTGAAATATTCTCATGGGTGAGGATAAAGATATTTTGCAAATTAAAAGAAAGTTTTAATTGTGAAAAAAAGGAGATAAGGAATATTCCCCTTTTAGGAGGAAAATTAGTTCAATTGCTAATTAAACAAGGTTTAATCACACAATTAGGGAATTGAAGAATTAAAGTGATATTCATTAAATTAAATAATTTAATGAATGGGGGAGAAATGAAATAACATTTAATTAAATAACTTAAGGTTATTTAATTAAATAAGAAGACTTAGGAAATTAAATTAAATACTTTGATTTATTTAATTTAATGAGATGAAATGTTAGCGTGAAGGGGGAGTGGATTAACCCGAGTTGATGAATTAGGTTAATGGACGAAAATGATGCAATTAATTAATTAGCTAGGCTAATTCAATTAATCAAGTGAAAAGAGGATGGGTTTCAAGAGGAAATAATGTTAGTATACACGTTTCGAGTGTATGATATCATTCAAGACATTTTTCAATGTCTACACAATGTATACAACAAGTGGGAGAATGTTGGGATATGGTGTTGTACACCATTGCATAAAATGATTTGTTATAATATTGTAATTAAATAATTATTTAGTTGTGATGCACCTTGGTGGTGTAGATAATCACACTAGGTAATTATTTGGGGACCACTTGATGTTGTATTGTAAGATTGTATTATTATTTATTGGGTGGGAGACATGTGAATAATTTAATATTGAGAAAATATTAAATAATGTGATGTCTTAGTACCTAATATTAAATAAGAGGTTAGTGGTTTTGTATTCACATGGTTTTGTGGTACATGGTTTCACCTTACCAATAGTTGTATTTTGTGTGAGCTTGTGTCTATAAAAGCAAACACATGTGTAGTGGTTTAGGTTGGTTGAGTGGTTTGGTTGTCATTATTGAGTCTTCTTGTGGAGTGCATTTGTGAAGCATGACATGGGATGTGTGGATTCATGCTTGGACACATGGGAATGCATTAGAGGGCTTGATGCTTCAGAAGTGTTCATTGTAACTCTTGTATTTGTTTCATGGCTGATTAATATGATGGAGTATGGATGTTTTTGAAGGCTGGGTTTTTCCCTCTTGAGAGTTTTCTCAGGGTATATCTTGTGTCATCTTTGATGGGTATATTTTTTATTCTCTTGCATATGGATTCTGAGCACTTATTTGCATGAATATCTATTTTGGGTTATGTGGAAATTGGCATTAAATGGTTGCAAGTTTCCTTACAGTCACAACTTGAAAATCGTGCAAGAAGAAATGAAAATGTTAAAGAGCGTAGGTGTAAACATTGCATTATTGCTCATTAATTGGAAGAAAAGAATAAAACAATGCATGATAATCCAACACCTATGGAAACAACTCAAGAAGAATTACAACTTTCACCAAAGAAAGACATGGAACTAAAACAAGAGGTGAACCAATAAAATACAACTGCTATTGTCATAAAGCCTCCTATTGTGATTAACTTGGATGATGAAGATGAAATTGCTAAAATTGATGAAAAGGTGCATAATGAGCATAATGTTTTATTCTCAAAGCAAATGAATTTAGATGGGGGCAACCATGATGATCCTCTTGATGGGAGTGATCCACCACGTGTTAAACCTAGAGAGGCTCCTAGTACGACACTTGTTGTAGCCCCTTTAGCTAGTTTTTCGCTTTCCCTATATGATGAGCAAGATTGGGATGTGGACTACCAAATTTAGGTCATATCACATGTGTGGTACTTTCCTTTGTGTTTGCTCTATTTATTCTTTGTGTTTTCTTGCACGTGATGTGATCTTCTATGTTGTGCTACTTGGCATGTCTTTATGTTTGTGAGTTTTCTTTGGATGACCTGTGTCGCTCTGTTGGTACAAGGATACAAAGGAAACGAAACTATTATGATATTCCTTTATTTGTATCTTCATTCTACTATATTTCATAAACTTTATCTTTTACTTTAGTCTTGTGTTTTCCTTTTGGAGATGATGCAAGGTGTTGGGACATTTAGGTCTCTTCCATGTTGACCCAAAATTCATTTGTCTTCTCTCTCTATGTGCCATTCCTCCATTATGTTCATTGTTTCACGAGCAGTTGGGGAATGATGTCAATTATGAACTCTATTATATCACTATAGCAAAGACATATACTGACTCCCAGATCCATGGATCCCTTGTGTTCATATGTTGTTGGTTCTATTACATTTTGGGGGCAACCCCCTCTCATGATGTAGCTTTATTTGGAAACATATCATTGGCATAGGGCTTTCTAAATAAGCTCTCATGACCTTTTATCGCATGACATTTATCATTTTTCTACCTTAAAGTAATTGTTCTCAGCTTGGTGTTTTGCAATTTCTTTAAGGTGGGGGCATACATTGGCATTATTTTGCTTCACTTTGTTCATAGATGTTGGACTTAGTGGTGTGTTGACATTGAAATTTTTGCTTCACTTTGTTCATAGGCATTGAACTTAGTGTTGTGTTGGCATAGCATTTTGATCATTTTGTAGCACCTTATCAGAGTTATTCGAGAGTATAACTCTTGGTATGGTTGCCATGTGTACACACCTAGTGAAAAGTGGTCCTCACTAGACCTAGTGTGTTTCTCATTTTGCTACCTTGTCTTGGGGGCTCACCTAGTGAATATCCGACTTCACTAGCTCGTGTTGCCTTCGTGTTTGTGATTCACCTAGAAAATATCAAAATTTTCCATGGTGTCAGTCATGAACGCCTTTGGTGAGGATCCTAGCATAACACAACTTGCTAGTCCATACCCTCCTTTTGTATTTCATTTTGATATTGTATGTTTGTGTATGTGGTCTTGTTGCATTTCATACATATATTTTCTTTTGTGCTTATGTTGGTTTTCCATGGAATCTTGGATCCTAAGGGCTTGCTCACCTCCCTAGATCCTTAGTCATCCTATCTCTTCAACATTTGGACTCTTGACATACTTTTTCTACTTTAGTATGAGTCTGAGTGTACGTTCATACTCTCACTAAAGTGGGGGCTAAATGTAACGTCATAAATTGTCACCCTTGACAATTTCACACTATGTTTTGTCCCCCCCTAAAATACTAAGCCTAATTGGGTCCCTAATTTCCTAAATTATGCATTCTATAGCCCATTTATACCACTTTCCGAGAAATTGCAAGCATTGAACAAATGCATTCAACTATTATTCTGCCCCCGACACTTAATGTCTAGAAAATAGGTCCAAAAGCCATTCGCCCTAGGGCGTATGGGTCCCCCTATTCTGCCAAGGACCAATTTTGGATATGTCAAAGTCAACATTTTAACATTTGAAATTCAACTTGTTGATGTCAACTATCAAGATTTAATTTTCGGGAAATTAGAGAAATGCCTACAAATACCTAGTTATTGCATCATTTGAAATCTAATAAGCATCCATGAGCAAAAACTATTGTCAAGAGCACTATCAAGCAAGTCAAGAGAAACATTTCAGAGCTTTATTACAACAATTCAAGATCCTAACATCATGTCAAATCTTATGTGAGTTTATGTGTATTCATGTTATCATTGTTTTGTGAAGGCTAACACTTTTGTAAGTCTCCATAGCATTCAAGCAAATCAAGTAAGCACGATCAAGATCTTGAGGTGATGTGCATAACTTCAGTCCTTCAAGGAAGCCATTGAAGGGTGGTGAGTTATAGAACTTTGTGATTTCATCATTCCTTCTTATCCATTGCCATTTTATCATTGATATTACCATTGTGGAAGTGGAAACACTTACACGGGGTTTGACTGAGGCAAACCCCTAAATGGCCCAACACTTTCCCTCTTTGAATGTGCAAGTTTTAGGTTTGAAGAGGATTGAAGGGAGCTTGAAGACAAATTATTCGTTGTTGCAATTAAAGCCCTACACCTTGTCAACACACGGAAACTCACCTACAAAATTATCCGACAGTGTTCCGACAACTTTGCAACCAGAAATCAAAAGCTTAGATTTGTCATTAGAGGACCCCAAAAGCATAGTAGAAGTGTCATACAAGGACCCATATGCCCTAGGGTGACTTTGTCCTGCTATAGTGATCAAATCCAACTTCCGATGATAGAAACACAATCCTCTGCACTTCCCAAATCTGCCTGCAAGTCACTATTCTAGTTTGTTAATCATTTGTTTATTGCATTTTACATATTAGGTCATATAGTCAATTTAGGTTAATCATAGCAAGTCAATTCCAAATCATTCTATTCCTTAATATGATGAAGATTCAGGTTTGCTTGGCTCCTTCATGGTTGAAATTCAATCTACTCACCTTGTTAATCTCCATCTTAATGAAACATAAGAAAATATGCCACCCAACCCAACCATTTGAATTATAGGTTTATACATTATACCTAGGGTTCTTATTTTCTTTGTTTCACCATGGAGATTGAGAATTGTTATGGAAGTTGAATTGTTTCCATGTGTGACTCATCATCTCCCAAAGGCTATGCAATGTGGCTAGTAGGAGCATGATGTTTTTGTTAGTAGTTGACCTAGCATAATACAAACCTTAGGGGTGCCCCCTAGATTATCACGATGAATCCACCAGCTTATGTCTAAAGTGCAACACTCATAATAAGGTATTGATGAGAGATGTGAGTCATCTTTTGTAGTTTGTCTTGGAGGTGTGTTAAACCCTATTGAATCCATGGCAGAAATTGCATAAGATTTGGCAAAAGTATGGTTACTCACAAATTTGATCCCATGTAGTATGCTTTACACCAATGTTAGAGTGTGCAACATTTGCAAAATAAAGATGGATGATCTTGACATTACCACAAGCATCTTGAAGGTGATTGGTGTATCACAAACCATGGAGTGTTAACACAACTACTATAAGCCATGATAATGTTCTTGGATTTACCATGGGAACCATTGTTGGTAGATCCTCTTGGATCACTGCTCAAGCATGTATCCATGTTACAATTGTTTCAACCTACTTTAGGTTCATGTACTTGTTGATTGTGATGTTAGAAATGGATGCATGGATAAACAAATGGAGGAGAATATTACATATTTGTAGAATAAGTAGATATTTGTGTAGGAGAATCATTAATAAGGTCTTATGCCTAAAAGAGAATCCTTGGTTATACCTAGGTCTAGCATTTGTGCTTGGGATAATTTTAGTGTCCTACTCTCATCATCATTGCTACTATTGTTCCTCTCCTTGTCCATTTTGTTCATGATTTCTCCTTTTATGATGTTACTAAATGTTCTACAACTTCTTTCTTCTCCTTGTGTCTAGAGTTGCTTGCCTTCCTATCTTCTTCAAGGCCTTTTGATTTGGCCAAGGGGAAACCCAATCGTCTCCATAAAAGAAAAGGACCATGTGGGATTATAATTTACATCAGAGCTTATGTTTTTGCAAACAGTAGAATAGAATTGAAACACGTCCAAAGAGTCCTACAACATGTCAGATCATATATAATCCTAACAATTTAAAGAGAAGAAACCATGTATTTGACTTCACAAAAACTCTCCCTCATCATACAATTATCCCTAACTCAAACCTCCCATCTAATCAATCATCAAATGGATGTCTAACGTGCTAGGCCCTGCCATTTAATGTCTAATAAAATTCAGAATACACTTCCACACTATCATGGTCAAGATTTCCTTTTTTATTCTCATTCTCCCTTTTCCCTAAATGTTGACCAATTCTATAGAATAAGGTTGGGCTTGCAAAAAGATTGTGAGGTACGGTTCTCCAATATCTGATCAACATGTTTGCTAAAGGGTTTTCTTATAAACAGATACTATGAGTATGCCCCAAACACTTGAGTGCAATTCTTAGGTTAACATATGATCACGAGTTCTTTCTCTTATATACATGAAAGATTGACAACCATCTTTGTGGTAGCTAGACACCGTCCAAACCAAATAGGATTGAAATTTACATATAGAAAAATAGAGCGTCTGTAAACAATATTTTGTCCACAATGGGTGACTCAGTGTTGCCTCCAGCTCACTGTCATCTAATCTGTCCAGACACTAGGAAATTTTTTCCCAAAGTACGGGTTTTAGATGTAGAATGAATATTTTCCCTCCTAATTCTACCCCTGCTGATCTTCACTTCTTTTGTTTTTATTGGCCGGATTGCTTGTGGTATTTAAACTTAGGAAGCAAGTTGTTCTACATCAAAACTTTGGGATCATTTCATACCCAATGTTTGCAGTATTTTCATTTTGTAAAACATGAAAATAGGTTGTGGCTTGGGGATAATTTCATACCCAATGTTTGCAATACTTTGGTGGCAAGGTCATATCTGCTAGTTTTGCAGGGTCCGCTTACCAGAGTATCATATATTTAGCATATGGATGACAGCCATTGAAAACCATCATCTGGACCATATCTGCAGCTATTATGATATAACCCCTCACAAAAAGCTGTTAAGGACGATTTTGTATGTTACGTTAACATGAACAAGTGCCTTAACAAGCATCTCATCAATGAGCTCAGTTGCTTCTTTTCACCTTGAATCTTACAGAGACCATCAATACGGTAATTGTAAGTTCCTACAGTTGCTATGACTCCCTGATCATCCATCTCACCCAAAAACACTTCTGTTTCTTTAACTATATCTTGCTTGAAAAGACCACTGACGATTGTATGAGAACGTTACCGGTATTGGCAGTAAACCCAAAAGGAAATGGAAATGGTTAGAATTGAGAACAGGGTGTTTCAAGGTTTCGAGATGAAAAGACTTAGGGTTTTCATATACAATATGACAGACTTAATAAACTTGAAACGTCATCATACAATATAAAAATTATAATCATTCAGTTTTACAAGTACAACGATATATAACACTCAGATTCATTGTTCGGGAACGAACAATGTTCAATAACAACCACATCTCAATTCTAACATTTTCTCGGTTTCATCAGGTTAAATCGTTCAGTTAAAAAATGTATAAAATATACAGCTACAAAATCTGTGAGAAAGCTGAATAGGAAACCATTTGAACAGAAATCGATTTTAATTGAGAGTTTGGTGTAAAAATCAAAACCGGGATTCTTCTAGACGTGTTGAAATCCTTACTGGATAATGGACAATGAGTCTTGATTTTTTAATATTCTTTTCTGATTTGGGCAGATGTCTGTTGTAGGCCAGAATTGGTCTAAGAAATGACACTTTTGATAACTGGGTATAGAAACATGATGAGCCTGCATATGTTCCATTGCCGATAATATTTGAATAATTAGAACATAGCTTCCCCTGGCCTAAATTTCGTTCGAGCCTTGTATAGCTTGATTTATTGTACCCTCCATGTAGAGCCTCTTCTTCAGTAGATCGTAAGCGACGCTATTTAAAATGCAATTCTTTGCAAGCATCTTGTCTATCAACTTTATAGCATCATCGAGACTGCAATCTCTGCAGAGTGACTGCAATAAGGTCCTCTGAGTAGCACCATCAGGCCTAAGCCCCTTTCTAGTAAGCTCATTGAGGAGATCAATCGCTTCGTCCATCCCCCCTTGCTTTAATTCTGCATGGATCAAAGTATTATATGTAACTACATCTGGATAAAAGTCTCTCGCAATCATTTCATCCAGAAGCCTTCTTGCCTCTTTGCACTTTCCTATTTCACACAGACCTGAAATTAGAGTATTATATGTAATAACATTAGGTTCGAAGCCCTCCTCCACCATCTTCTCAAGTAGATCTGCTGCCTTGCCTGCATCTCTGGCTTTACAGAATCCATTTATAATTGTGTTGATAGTCACAGTATCAGGACAGAGCCCAGATTCAGACATCTCCTCCAGAAGTTTAGTGGCCTCCGACACCCAGCCCTTCTTGCAGAACCCATTGATTAGTATATTGAAAGTCGTAGTATCTGGATAGAACCCAATTTCACTCACCTCCTCCAGAAGTCTGCTGGCCTTCTCCACTTGACCACGCCTGCAGAAATAATGTAGCAAACCATTACAATCTGCCTTTGTAGGAACCCGTCCATTTGAATTCATTTCCTTCAATAATTCGAAGACCTCTTTCACCTTATTCCGCCTTAAAAGCATTCCTATAAGAAATGAATATGATTCTTTACTAACGGCCAAATCTTGATCTGATGACATCTGCTTCAACAAACGCATTGCAGGACCCATTTGGTCGGTCCTGCACATATCTGAAATCAGAGTAGTATATGTGACAACATTAGGTTTGAAGCCCTTCTCCACCATTCTATCAAGTAAATGGGCTGCTTTTTCCGCCTCTTTGGCTTTGCAGAAGTATTTGGTGATAGTATTGAAAGTCACAATACTAGGGGAGAAACCAGTTGCGCACATCTCCTCCAGAAGCACGGCGGCCTCATCCAATCTACCTTGCTTGAAGAAGCCATCGACAATCGAATTGAAAGTATCAGAATCAGGGCAGAAGCCACTTTCACATTTCTCCTCCAGAAGTGTGATGGCCTCATCCACCCTACCCATCTGACATAAAGCAATTAGCAAAGCATTGTATTTCTTGTTGCTGGGAATGTGCCCATTTAACTCCAAGAGCTCCAAAAATTCCAAGGCCTCATCCATCCCACGATTCTTAACTAGCCCACACATAAGAGTTGTATAGGTGACATCGTCAGGGACCAACCCATATTCAGATGACATCTGCTTCAACAAACTCAAGGCAGAATCCATCTTGTTATCATTGCATAGGGCCTTGGTCAATATAGTGAATGTCTTAACATCAGGTTGAACCCCAGCAGAGGTCATTTGTGAATACAGCGGTCCCAACATGTGAAGCTTATTCATATCTACAACCAAATTGAACAAAAAATTGTAGCATTTGATGGTGGGTGGGAGTCCTGTTACCTCCATTTCTTTCCACACTTGGAGGACCTCGTCCAGCATTAGGCGATTGCCGTAGCTCATCATCATTAATAAAAAGGCTTCTTCAGTGGGAGGGCTCATTAAGCTAAAAACCTCTCGCATTTGCTGGAAACGCTGGCCAAACCCCATACGACGGATCATCAATTCGTACACGTTAGGCGGCAAACTGTAAGCAGACTGATTCCTCGCCTGTTGAAGGATTCGCAGGGCCTTCAGAGAGTCTCTCTCTCTATTCAGAGAGTTCAGCAGGTTGTGTGATTCAGCTATAAGATTTGTTTTTGGATTGAGGGCTGTGGTGAGCTCTGCTGTAGTAAGCCCAGAAATGGTGGAGGAATGAAGTGGTTTAACGAGCTTCGGATGTCGGATACAAGGTTTAGGATTATTACTGATATGTTGTCGGGGCGCAGAACGCAGAAATGGACTGTGGTGGTGCAGGATTGCACAAGTCATTGTTGCGGCTGTGCTTCTCCCTTAACCCGCTGCTCCTCCCGATAAGGCGTATCGTTTCTGCTACATTACTTTTAGGGATCCCCTCACATAAATCTAGATAGGCTAATTCAAACAATGCAAACAAATAAGCATATAATTAAATCTAGCTGGGGTTAGATTAATGCAGTAATAAATATCATTATTTTTAAAATAATGGTGGAGAATTAATGGGCGAAAGCTAATTGTTAGACAAAATTCACTTGTGTATATGATAGCATATGCGGTCATACCGCATGGAGAAAAGAGCCGCGATGGAAGAGGTGGGACCTGCGGTGACGGAAAAGGTTGCCGGACAGAAGGAAAGACATGACGGCCGAACGTCTCATCCCTTGTGCCGTTTGTTGTCCTGTCGTTGAAAAATCGTGTCAACGCTGGTGGTTTTTCAAAATAATTGTTTGGCATGGATGGACAAAAAGCCAAAAACGTGGCCATACGAAACAATTATTAGCAAATAATAAAAAGAGCCGACAAGGTCCCATTTTCGCCATTTTTGGACAACAACAGTTTGGTGGATAGCGAGGGCAAGAGTAGCACCAAAGTAGCAGCCATGTAGAGCTCCTTCAGGTATGTATATCCACTTTGTGTATGTGTCATCTTGCCATTATGCCATGAACAACGAAGAAATGAACGGGCATTCGTTGCTCCATTAAGGGTTTGTTATTTTCAGTTGAGGGTTTTAGTTTTTCGCCTCCTCCCATCTATGTTTTTAAAATTATGGGGTTGCTGAAGAATCTATTTAGTTGAAAGGGTTTTTTTTCTGTCGAGGGTTTTGAAATTTTTTGTTCGTTTCCTCCCCATTTGCTGGTTATCGAATTTTGCCCTTTCCGAATGAAAAAAGCGACAACCCATTGTAGAAATATGAGTGAAATTACTGAATAATGTTTGTAGAAAGAAGAATCTGTGGGTTTTGCAATGAAATGCTATATTTCAAAAATCATGTAAAACTTGGAATGTCACCATTGTTTGCATTGTTTCTTGGAATGGATAGAAAATGGCATACCGTGGCATTCAAAATCATAATTGGGAAAAATAGCAAAAAACCCACATCCAATCCCATTTTTGCCGCCATTTTATACATTGTTGTTTTGGAAAACACACCATCTCTTAAAACTTGGACTATTGTAAAACCCACTGTTTCACTACGACGTCTCTTCATGTTATGTATGTATCCATGTAAGTTCATGTGTATGTTTTTGATGCATTTTTTCAATGTGCATGGGTGAATTTTGTTTAGCATTTTGCCAGCTCCCGCCCATTTGGCGAAAGCTAATTAGGAAATAGTCAAAAAGCCCACTGAAATACTCCACATTGTGTTTCCCAAATTTCAAATTAAAACATCTTGCAAAACCCTCTGCTTGCAACAAAACTACCCCTCATCTCGATGTCATCTGTATTTTGCTCCAAATCCTCCACGTGCACTCCACGCTTCAGCTTATTTGGTCGGTATTCTCCTCAAAGTCGTCCATGTGCTCTTAGACCTTCACCTTTCCCTTTCGATGTGCACACAAGAAACAAAACAAATAGTATTTTTTCCTTGCTTTCTCCAAATAGAAAAGGCGCACGTCATTCCCTTCCACTTTTCCCGCGCCACACAAAAGAAATAGGAAAAAGCCCACATCCAATCCCATTTTTGCCACCATTTTATACACTATTGTTTTGGAAAACACACTGTCTCCTAAAACTCGGACTATTGTAAAACCCACTGTTTCACTACGGCGTCTCCTCATGTTATGTATGTATCCATGTATGTTCATGTGTATGTTTTTCATGCGTTTTTTCAATGTGCATAGGTGAATTTTGTCTAGCAGCTAGCCGGCTCCCACCCATTTGACGAAAGCTAATTGAGAAATAGCAAAAAGCCCACATCCAATCCCATTTTATACACTGTTGTTTTGGAAAACACAATGTCTCCTCAAATTCAGACTATTGTAAAACCCACTGATTCACTACCACGTCTCCTCATGTTATGTATGTATCCATGTATGTTCTTATGTATTTTTTTCATGCATTTTTCGATGTACATAGGTGAATTTTGTCTAGGATTTAGTTGAAATGCAGGTCTGATAATGTTTTTTCTGTCGAGGGTTTTGAAAAACACACTGTTTCCTAAAACTCATAATTGGTAACTGGCAAAAAGCCCACATCCAATCCCATTTTTTCCACCATTTTATACACTGATGTTTTGGAAAACACATTGTCTCCTAAAACTCGGATTGTTGTAAAACCCACTGTTTCACTACGACGTCTCCTCATGTTATGTATGTATACATGTATGTTCATGTGTATGTTTTTCATGCGTTTTTCCAATGTGCATAGGGGAATTTTGTCTAGCAGCTAGCCGGCTCCCGCCCATTTGGCGAAAGCTAATTGGGAAATAGCAAAAAACCCACATCCAATCCCATTTTTGCTGCCATTTTATACACTGTTGTTTTGGAAAACACAATGTCTCCTCAAATTCGGACTATTGTAAAACCCACCGATTCACTACGACATCTCCTCATGTTATGTATGTATCCATGTATGTTCTTATGTATTTTTTTCATACGTTTTTCGATGTACATAGTTGAGTTTTATCTAGAATTTAGTTGAAATGAAGGTCTGATAATGTTTTTTCTATCGAGGGTTTTGAAAAATACACTGTCTCCTAAAACTCATAATTGGTAACTGGCAAAAAGCCCACATCTAATCCCATTTTTTCCACCATTTTATACACTGATGTTTTGGAAAACACACTGTCTTCTAAAACTCGGACTATTGTAAAACCCACTGTTTCACTACAACGTCTCCTCATGTTATGTATGTATCCATGTATGTTCATGTGTATGTTTTTCATGCGTTTTTCCAATTTGCATAGGGGAATTTTGTCTAGCAACTAGCCGGCTCCCGCCCATTTGGCGAAAGCTAATTGGGAAATAGCAAAAAACCCACATCCAATCCCATTTTTGCTGCCATTTTATACACTGTTGTTTTGGAAAACACAATGTCTCCTCAAATTCGGACTATTGTAAAACCCACTGATTCTCTACGACATCTCCTCATGTTATGTATGTATCCATGTATGTTCTTATGTATTTTTTTCATACGTTTTTCGATGTACATAGTTGAGTTTTGTCTAGAATTTAGTTGAAATGCAAGTCTGATAATGTTTTTTCTGTCGAGGGTTTTGAAAAACACACTGTCTCCTAAAACTCATAATTGGTAACTGGCAAAAAGCCCACATCCAATCCCATTTTTTCCACCATTTTATACACTGTTGTTTTGGAAAACACATTGTCTCCTAAAACTCAGACTATTGTAAAACCCATTGTTTCACTACGATGTCTCCTCATGTTATGTATGTATCCATGTATGTTCATGTGTATGTTTTTCATCATTTTTTTCAATGTGCATAGGTGAATTTTGTCTAGGATTTTGAAATCAGCATATCCTGTGTTATATACATATTTGAATTTATGCCTGAAACTAGCATATCGTATGTTATATACGTATGTGAATTTTGTGCAGGAGTTAGCTTGCTCCCTCCTTAACTCTTGGAGAAAATTCAGTTATGTATATAACATAGGATATGCCCCTCATAACGTTTGGGGAAAAGGGTCGCGATGGAAGAGGTGGGACTGGTGAGGGAAAAGGTTGTCGGATGGGAAGGAAAGACTTGAGGGTGGGATGTCTCATCCCGTGTGCCGTTTGTTGTCCCGTCGCTGGGAAATCGTGTTAGCGCCGATGGGTTTTCAAAGTAATTGTTCGACGTAGATGGACAAAAATCCAAAAACGTGGCATTCGAAACCATTATTAGCAAATATCTTGTTCAATGACAATAGTTAGTGTTATGCACATAGTAAGAGGACAATGTATTGAATTTGAGCTTCATAATTTTTAACAACTCTTACCTTCAGCAAAACACTCTTCTTCGATATTTACCCAACACATTATTCACATAACAATTGCATCATGGAAATCACAGTGGTCTCTGGCTCACTTATTATTTTATGCAGGCTGTGAGAAATGAATGTTTTAAAGTTTGTGTTGTACTCTTTTAACAACACCTACTTCGAGCAAAACACTCTTTTTCAATATCTGCCCATATGTTTCCAACACAAAATTTACATAACAGTAGCATCATGGAAAACATAGTGGGTTGTGGCTCACTTTTTTTTTTTTTTTCAATCTCCTTGTTTAAATGTAAATGGAAAGCTTAAGGTCTGAGTGCACGTGGAGGAGTTGTAGTAGAATACCGACAAAATAGAGGTGAGAAGTAATTTGAAATTTGGGAAACACAATGTGGAGTATTTTAGTTTCTTGAATGTCTTCCAAATCACACATTCCATTGTTGTGTTTAAATTTAAGTCGATTGATAATAAAACTGCACAAAATAATTCCAAATGGGAAACACAGTGCTGGGTTTTAGTTATTTGAATCTCCTTGTTTTAATGTAGAGGGTTTTACAAGTTCTTTGTGTTTGAAATTTGGGAAACAAATGTGGAGTATTTCAGTTGCTCGAATGTCTTCAAAATCACACATTCCATTGTTGTGTTTAAATTTTGCACCATTGAAAAAAGAAACTGCAAAAAATAATTCTGAATGGGAAACGCAGTGCTGGGTTTCAATAAAAAAACTGTACAAAATTATTCTGAATGAGAAACACAATGCTGGGTTTCAGTTATTTGAATCTCCTTGTTTAAATGTAATGGTTTGTCTCATGATGGGTTGCTTGCTTCTTAACACCCACGGGTTTTCAACATGGAATGTTACTTGAATGTCTTCCAAATCACACATTCCATTGTTGTGTTTAAATTTTGCAACATTGAAAAAAAAAAGTGCAGAAAAGAATTCTAAATGGGAAACACAGTGTTGGGTTTCAGTTATTTTAATCATCCACTTGTGATGTAAAGGGTCATCTCATGCTGGGTTGTTTGGTTCTTAACACCCATGGTTTTGTAAGATGGAATGTTACAAAACAGTATGAAAGTCTTCTAGATCACACCTTCCATTGTTCTGTTTAAGTTTGAAGTATGTAACAAATTGCATGCTTCATAACACATTGCATTTTTCAACCTCCACATCACAACATACCCTAGCCCTTTCTGGTTTTTAGACCAGTATATCTAGGTGTGCACATTCTGTAGTGCATGTCGGAAAATACCATGTGTTTTGAAGCCTGCCTTCACTTCATTCTATTTTGCAACAATTCATGTTGGAAAACCATTGGTGTTAAGAAAGAAGTAGCCCAAATAGTGTTGTAAAACCCTCTGCAACACTATTGGATAGTACGTGTCACCTGAATTTGGTCTGATTTCTCCTCCAACTTGTCCACGTGCACTAAAACATTTAGCTTTCCCTTTCAATGTGCAGAGTGGAAAAAATAGTATTTTCACCTTTCTTTCTCGAAATAGAAAAGGGCCAATACCTGCAATTGTTGCCAGGAAAACGTGTTAGTGCTGGCGAGATTTCAAAATAATTTATCGACATGGACAAAAAGCCTAAAACGTGGCATTCAAAACCATTATTAGCAAATAATAAAAAGGGTCGACGAGGTCCCATTTTCGCCATTTTTGGACGGCAACGTTTTGTTGGATAGCGAGGGCAAGAGTAGCGAAAGAGTAGCAACCATGCATAGCTCCTTCAGGTATGTATATCCGCTTTGTGTATGTGCCATCTTGCCATTATGCAATGAACAACAAAGACAAGAATGACTGTTTGTTGCTAGAAAACAGTATTTTCACCTTTCTTTCTTGAAACAGAAAAGTCCCAAGAGCAGGAAACAAATAGTATTTTCGTCTTTCTTTCTTGAAATAGAAAAGGCCCACGTCATTCCCTTCCACTTTTGTTGCACTAGAAAAAAGAAACTTGTCCACAAAGCCCACCCACTTTTTTGCCTAGCAACAGGCAGGAAAACCCACCTGACGGCGTCGTTAACTCCCACCTGACCATCGCCCAAACGTTTTGTTCTATCTATCGGTTTTGTGTCGATCGCCATTCTGGTGGGCCCTACACTACGGCGTTTCATCATGCTATGTATGTTTCCATGTATGTTCTCATGTATGTTTTTCATGCATTTTTGAACAACTCTTTGCTACAACCGAAATATCATTTCGCTTTCTTTATCTGATTGGAACAAATTTTTACAACACTATATGGGTTGCTTGTTTTTGAACACCTTGTATCGACACAGTGCATTTTCCAAATGTGCTGATAATGCGAGCATTTATTTGGTTGAATCAAATGAGGAAAATGAAATGCCATTTTGATCTCATGTTACATGAATAGGTGGTTTTTGTTTATGAGTTAGATTTCTCCTGATTGGAACAAATGTATTGCTTTCATTATTTGCACAGTTGGAAACCACACTGCCTCCTCTCTGTTGCAAAGGGTTTTACAACACTATTTGGGTTGCTTTTTTCTCCTAAGGAGCCAACTAACTCCTAGACAAAATTCACCTATGTACATCAAAAAACACATGAAAAATATACATGGATACATACATAACATGAGGAGACATCATAGTTGGAAAACACACTGTCTCCTCTCTGTCACAAAGGGTTTTACAATACTATTTGGGTTGCTTGTTTGTTAAGGAGTCGGCTAACTCCTAGACATACAATTACACCTATGTACATCAAAAAATGCATGAAAAACATACATGGATACATACACAACATGAGGAGACATCATAGTTGGAAAACACACTGTCTCCTCTCTGTTGTAGAGGGTTTTACAACACTATTTGGGTTGCTTTTTTCTTAAGGATCCGCCTAAATCCTAGAAAAAATTCACCAATGTACATCAAAAAATGCATGAAAAACATACATGGATACATACATAACATGATGAGACATCATAGTTTGAAAACACATTGTTTCCTCTTTATTGCAGAGGGTTTTACAACACTATTTGGGTTGCTTGTTTCTTAACACCTTATATGGGGACATTGTATTTTCCAACACTGCAAATAGTGCGAGCATTTATTTGGTCGAATCAGATGATGAAAATGAAATGCCATTTTTATCTCATGTTACATACATAGGTGCTTTTTGTTTATGAGTTAGCTTTCTCTTGATTCCTTATTGGAAGAAATGAATTTATCCAACAGAATGAGCGTTCATTGCTTCACAGTTCTAGCAGAATGGCAAAATGGCACATATGATTGTTGATATATATACTAGTGTTAGCAATAAGTTAAATTAGAAATTAAATTCCCAATGTACAGTTTAATATGCTCGTTTATTGTCTGTGCAAGTTGTCATTTTGCACTAAGCAGAACATATAAATTTTATATTGGGGAAATTTGGAAGAAATACAATTATTTCTAGCACCAATTGTCTTTAATTTGCCAATTTAATCTATCGCTAACACTTGCCTTTCTTCAGGTGGTTTATATAGGCCACGAAAGAAGATTCAACAAAGCAAGGGCAGGTGAATTGACAAGGATGCTTCAGGAAATGTGAACCTTCTGCAGTAAATATAGGTGATTCTGGCTTCCATAGCTTGAATCGCAAGTGTAGTGGACGCATAGTAATGTTAATAATAATAAATGTAAGAACATAAATTGACATTTTATTGTAAACTATATCCTAACAGGGCTAGTATAAAGCATAATTCTATAGCATATAAACATAAGTTCAACAAGGTTTTGTTGTAAAATGATTTAGTGAAAAAATATTCCTCAAAAGATAAAGAAAAATAGCACACCTACCAGTTGAACAAGGCTTTAGAATAATAAGTTTGTATAGGATACCTACCAAAGTTGAACAAGGCTTTAGAATAATAAGTCTCTATAGCATACCTACTAGAGTTGAACAAGGCTTTAGAATAATAAGTTTCTATAGCATACCTACTAGAGCTGAACAAGGCTTTCTTTGTTGCAGAGTTTATTTTAGTAAAACATATTTTATAATAGCATAAAGAAAAAGAAAAGTTTCCATAGAATTATCTACCAGTTGAACGAAGGTTTCCATAGCTAAGTAACTTTGTTTGCCATAAAGTTGATCTTGGTCTAACAACTTACAAGCTACTAAAGAGTATTCAGTCCACTACTAAAGGGCTGCTAAATTAAATATAGTTTAGAACATATGAATATTAAACTCATATATGTAAAGCGGAGCCAAATTTAATAGCTTTGGCTAGTTGTCAGCGGAAGGTCCCTGCTAGAACAGACACATTTTTCTCTTCATTAAGATGACAGTTTTGTATGAAGTTTCCTAACTGTATAAGTCATCGTCATCTTTATTATCTATTGTAGAAAATACATGTGAAGCCCCAATAGGAGTACCAACAGGTTTGTCTGGAGATCAAAAACTCATAACCAAATCCTCGAGATTGTTGTAGTGTTTGTGCAAAGGCTTGATACTTCCAAATATCAGCATCACTGACAGTTCTTCGGGAATATTTCATAGACTCCTCAAAATGAGCAGCTTTTATTTCAGCTACCTCATTACTATCATCCTCATCCATTGCATCAGGATTCTTAGCTCTTTTTCGTTCACGTTGAATTTCCTGAAAGTGTGGGGGGAGAGGTTATGGTAAAATTGAAACGCATGCTAGTATGATGAATTGAAATAACAAGCTACAAGTTGAGGTAAGTTCAATAGGTAGACCACTGCTCTATCTTAAAAATTAGTAATATAACAGTCAAAATAAAAACCATTAGAAATCCATAAACATATCTAGTTTGCAAAAGACGACACAATTGGAACTCACCTTCTCAATATTTTCTCTAATAGCATACTTGCAAGCCCTTCGACAAGTCTTAGTGATATCGGCTCCACTGAATCCTTGGGTATAATGGGCCAATGCCATTAGGTCTACATCCTTTGATACAGGTGACTTTCTCAAGCAAGATTTGAATATTTGATAACGTGAGGACTCATCAGGTAGGGAATATAAATCAGCTAGTCAAGTCGGCCAGGCCTTAACAATGCAGGATTGATGATATCAGGCTTGTTTGTAGCAGCAATAATGATAACTATTTTCTTGGCTGTCATACAAGCCATCTCCATCAACAGTTGATTAAGGACTCTATCTGCAACACCACTAACATCCCCAACACTAATACCACACTAGAAACATGCAAACCAATTATGCATCACGAGTTAGAGCCTACTTCAAAAAGGTCAAACAAAATTCCCAGTCATTTATAGTCAACCTTAAACTTTTACTTATAAAAAAGCAACACACCTGCATAGCAATAGAATCGAGCTCATCATAAAACAGGATAGAAGGAGCTGACCCTCTGGCCTTATAAAAAATGTGTCACATTAGCCTCACTCTCTCAAAACCACATTGATAACAATTCAGGGCCCTTCACACTGATGAAATTGGTCTGGCATTAATTGGCAATGGCTTTTGCAAGCAATGTCTTTCCACAACCCGGTGGTCCATAAAATAGCACTTCTTTTGAAGGAGACATTCCAAAATTTTCAAATTTCTCAAAGTGCTCCATTGGATATTCAATAGTGTACACCAAACTCATATGAATTTTGTTAGTTCTTATCTCCTTCAAAAGCAAGTTTTCTGCATTGAAATAAAAGCAAGGCACAAATATAGTGAACCACGTATCTCAATATACCTCTTGAAGCTCCCTCTTGACATTTTTCAACCCTCCAATATCTTCCCAAGTAACATTTGGAACTTGAAAACTTGTCAATGTTTTCCCAATATTCATAAGCAAATTTACCATTATGAAAATCATCAGAAACAAACAAACTTAGTAATTGAAAATTTAGGGGCGCAACAGATCAATAATTTAAAAATACAATCCCTACTTAATCGATATGAGAGAAATTGAACGTCTAGACATGGTTTGGAAAAAACTCACAGTTTCACGGATAGCGGATGGGTTGCTAGAGCCCAATGCAGTCTGGAAGTGCTAATTAGTCACAACCATTGAATTTAGAATCTCAACATCTATTGTCTCATCTTCTAAGTCAATGACATCCATTTTTTCCCCAATACGCTGAAGTGCAGCCTCAATGCACAAAGTTGCAAGATCTGCTCCAACGTATCCATGAGTATCCTTACCAATCCTTTTGAGATCAACCTGTACCAAGAATCCTAAAGATTAATATATACTGTCACCAAGAAAAACAAAGATTAATAAATGCTCTCAAAATCCAAGCACTGCTTGACATTAGATCTAGAAGTACAAAAATCAATTTAGGTTCTACAATACGTACATCATCAGAGAGCTTCATATTCTTCGTATGGATATGAAGCACTTCCAACCAGCCTACTTCATCCGGAAACCCAATGTCAATTTCCCTATCAAATCTTCCAAACCTTCTAAGTGACTAGTCTATATTATTTGGTTGGTTAGTTGTTGCAATCACAATAACATGATCACGAGACTTAAGTCCGTCCATAACTGTAAGAAGTTGAGAAATAATTCTCCTCTCAACTTCACTGTGGTTTTTTTCCCTCTTGAGAGCTATGGAATCAATTTCATCAAGAAATATAATGGAAGGTGCATTCTTCTCAGCCTCTTGAAAGCCTTTCGGAGATTTCTTTCGCTTTCTACGGCTAGCTTTGACATAATTTCATGTCGATTGATACAGAAAAAGAAGGCACCGGTTTCACTTGCAACTGCCCTACCAATCAAGGTTTTCCCAGAACCAGGTGGCCCATGAAGCAGAATACCCTTTGGGGGTTTCACACCAATTGATTTGAAGAGTTGTGGGTGCTTGAGAGGAAGTTCTACCAATTCATGTATCCGAGCCATTTGTTTCCGTACACCACCAACATCATCATAACCTCTTTCATCTAATCTATCTTCATCCTCCCACTTTATAGGCTCCCATTCACAGAAAATTTCAGTATCTGGAGGAACAACACAGTATTCCCCAGGGTTTGTCTCGATTACCTTAAACTCCACACTACGCATACCACCTCTTACAAGGAAAAGACCACGTTTTGGCACATAGACTTCACAAAGGCAAAAAGGCAGAGGGTTTTACAACACTATTTGGGTTGCTTCTTTCTTAACACCTTATATCAAGACATTGTGTTTTCCAACCGTGCAGATAATGGGAGAATTTAGTTGGTCGATTCAGATGAGGAAAATGAAATGTCATTTTCATCTCATGTTTACATAAATAGGTGCTTTTTGTTTATGAGTTAGCTTGCTTGTTTCTTAACACCTTATATCAAGATAGTGTTTTTTCCAATTGTGCAGATAATGTGAGCACTTATTTGGTCGAATTGGATGACGAAAATGAAATGCCATTTTCATCTCATGTTACATAAGTAGGTGCTTTTTGTTTATGAGTTAGCTTTCTCCAGATTGGAACAATTGAATTGCTCTCATTATTTGCACAGTTGGAAAACACACTATCTGCTCTCTGTTGCAGTTGGTTTTACAACACTATTTGGGTTGCTTCTTTCTTAACATGTTATATCCAGACAGTGTGTTTTCCAACCGTGCAGATAATGGGAGCATTTAGTAGGTCGAATCAGATGAGGAAAATGAAATGTCATTTTCATCTCATGTTACATAAATAGGTGCTTTTTGTTTGAGTTAGCTTGCTTGTTTCTTAGCACCTTATATCGAGACAGTGTGTTTTCCAACTATGCAGATAATGTGAGCACTTATTTGGTCGAATCAGATGAGGAAAATGAAATGCCTTTTTAATCTCATGTTACATAAATAGGTGCTTTTTGTTTATGAGTTAGATTTCTCTTGATTGGAACAATTCAATCACTCTCATTAGTTGCACAGTTGGAAAACACACTGTCTCCTCTCTGTCACAGAGGGTTTTACAATACTATTTGGGTTGCTTGTTTGTTTAGGAGCCGACTAACTCCTAGACATACAATTACACCTATGTACATTGAAAAATGTATGAAAAATATACATGGATACATACATAACATGACGAGACATCGTAGTTGGAAAACACACTGTCTCCTCTCTATTGCAAAGGGTTTTACAACACTATTTGGGTTGCTTGTTTCTTAACACCTTATATGGGGACATTGTATTTTCCAACACTGCAAATAGTGCGAGCATTTATTTGGTTGAATCAGATGATGAAAATGAAATGCCATTTTTATCTCATGTTACATACATAGGTGCTTTTTGTTTACGACTTAGGTTTCTCCTAATTCCTGATTGGAAGAAATGAATTTATCCAATAGAATGAACGTTCATTGCTTCACAGTTCTAGTATAATGGAAAAATGGCACATATGATTGCTGATATATATACTAGTGTTAGCGATAGGTTAAATTGGAAATTAAATTCCCAATGTATAGTTTAATATGTTTGTTTATTGTGTGTGCAAGCTGTCATTTTGCACTAAGTAGAACATATAAATTTTATATTGGGGAAATTTGGAAGAAATACAATTATTTATAGCACCAATTGTCTTTAATTTACCAATTTAATCTATCGCTAACACTTGTCTTTCTTCCAGGTGGTTTACGAAAGAAGATTCAAAAAAACAAGGGGAGGTGAATTGACAAGGATGCTTCAGGAGATGTGAACCTTCTGCAATAAATACAGGTGATTCTGGCTCCTATAGCTTGAATCGCTAGTGTAGTGGACGGTTAAATTTCCAAAAATTAATATGCATTTATAAGTGCCGATTTGTTTGAAATTGTGAAATGTTGGGGTTTTCATTCAGCTGTCATTTTCATGTCATTCTAAAGTGTTTTGCGGTAATTTGAAATCTTTCACCAAAAGAGTATATATGTGGTGCATAAGTTTTTTCGTAATAGTTCTTTTTACAATTTCTCTATTTGTATAGAATATTTAGTAAGTTATAAATGGTTCATTTTTTAACAACATCTGATGGCAATTTTGTAGAATGTTATTTCTATATTCTATTTCTGCTCTTTTTCAAGATGTTTTGATCTGACCACCACACTGCAAAAAGATGTGCACATATAACAAGTGACTACTCCAAATATTTCTATGCACTATATTAAATAGAACTCGTAAAACCAATGGGTAGGAATAACTTAATTGATAATTTGGCCTACTCCCATTACTTGGCCCTAAATATTATAGACAAATTGTAAAAGAGCTATTAGAATAATAACATACATGGAGTATGTAGTTTCTGGATTTGACTGTGTGATAGTTTTTGGATCAACGTTTCGGATCACATTAGATTTCCACAGTCCATGTCATTAGAGTATGTAGTTTATGGATTTGACTGTGTGATATTTTTTGGATCTCTTTTTGCATCCTGATGATGGTTCACTGAGTGTGATCCGAAACGTCGATCCAAAAACTATCATACAGTCAAATCCATAAACTACATACTCTAATGACATGGACTGTGGAAATCTAATGTCTTTGAACATACATGGAAACAAAAAGTGACGAAACGGGCAGACGGGACGAAACGTTCGAGCTACGGTCAGGCAAGAGTTAGCGGTGCCATCAGGTGCATTTTCCCGCCCGTTGCCGGGTGAAAAAGCAGGTGGGTTAGCTTTGTCGGCAAGTTTCTTTTGTGTGGTGTGGGAAAAGTGGAAGAGACTGACGTGGGATTTTTCTATTTTGAGAAAGCAAGGCGAAAATAATATTTGTTTTGTTTCCTGTCTGCACGTTGAAAGGGAAAGCAGAAGGTCTCAGTGCACGTGGATGACTTCGAGGAGAATACCAACCAAATTGACGTGACGTGTACTATCCAATAGTGTTGTAGAGGGTTTGAAAACACTATTTGGGTTGCTTCTTTCTTAACACGTAGGGTTTTCCAACATGAATTTTTGCGAAATAGAATGAAGTGCATTCTATGAATTACACTATGTGTTGAGGGTTATTATTGTCCCTGTTAAATGAGAGATGTACTATTTGATAAAATAAAAAACCATCTATATGTTTGTATATTTGCATTACAAGACAAAGGTTGGGTATACCGTATAAGTAAAGGCAAGCTTCAAAACACATTGTATTTTATGACATGCACTACACAATGTGCACACCTAGATATACTACTCTAAAAACCAGAAAGGGCTAGGGTATGTTGTGATGTGGAGGTTGAAAAATGCAATGTGTTATGAAGCATGCAATTTGTTATATACTTGAAACTTAAACACAACAATGGAAGGTGTGATCTAGAAGACTTTCATACTATTTTCTAACATTCCATCTTACAAAACCATGGGTCTTAAGAACCAAGCAACCCACCATGAGATGACCCTTTACATCTAAATAGGGAGATTCAAATAACTGAAACCCAACACTGTGTTTCCCATTCAAAATTATTTTGTGCACTTTTTTTTTTCAATGGTGTGAAATTTAAACACAACAATGGAATGTGTGATTTTGAAGACATTCAAGTAACATTCCATGTTGCAAGACCATGCATGTTAAGAAGCAAGCAACCCACCATGAGACAACCCTTTACATTTAAACAAGGAGATTCAAATAATTGAAACCCAACACTATGTTTCCCATTCAAAATAATTTTGTATAGTTTTTTTATTGAAACCCAACATTGCATTTCCCATTCAAAATTATTTTTTGCAGTTTCTTTTTTCAATGGTGCGAAATTTAAACACAACAATGGAATGTGTGATTTTGAATACATTCGAGCAACTGAAATACTCCACATTCTGTTTCCCAAATTTCAAACACAAAGAACTTGTAAAACCCTCTACATTAAAACAAGGAGATTCAAATAATTGAAACCCAACATTGTGTTTCCCATTCAGAGTTATTTTGTGCAGTTTTATTATCAATCAACTTAAATTTAAACACAACAATGGAATGTGTGATTTGGAAGACATTCAAGAAACTGAAATACTCCACATTGTGTTTCCCAAATTTCAAATTACCCCTCACCTCCATTTCGTCGGTAATCTACTCCAACTCCTCCACGTGCACTTGAACCTTAAGCTTTCCATTTACATTTAAACAAGGAGATTGAAAAAAATAAGTGAGCCACAACCCACTGTGTTTTCCATGATGCTACTGTTATGTAAATTTTGTGTTGGAAACATATGGGCAGATATTGAAAAAGAGTGTTTTATTCAAAGTAGGTGTTGTTAAAACAGTACAACGTGAACTTCAAAACATTCATTTCTCACAGCCTGCATAAAATAATAAGTGAGCCACATCCCACTGTGTTTTCCATGATGCAACTATTATGTGAATAATGTGTTGGGCAGAGATCGAACAAGAGTGTTTTGCTGAAAGTAAGGGTTGTTAAAAATTATGAAGCTCGGATTCAATACATTGTCCTCTTACTTTGTGCATAACACAGAGCGAATATACATACCTGAAGGAGCTCCGCATGGCTGCTACTCTTGCCCTCTCTATCCACCAAAACATCACTGTCCAAAAAAGGCGAAAATGGGACCTTGTCAACCCTTTTTATTATTTGCTAATAATTGTTTCGAATGGAAATGTTTTTGGCTTTTTGTCCATCCACGCCGAACGATTATTTTGAAAAATCATCGACGCTGACATGATTTCTCGGCAATGGGACAACAAACGGCACAAGGGATGAGACATCCGGCCGTCATGTCTTTCTTTCCATTCAACAACCTTTTCTATCACCGCGGGTCCCACCTCTTTCGTCGCGGCTCTTTTCTCCATGCGGTATGGTTGCATATGCTATCATATACACATAGGTGAATTTTGTCCATGAGTTAAGGAGGGAGCAAGCTAACTCCTAGACAAAATTCACATATGTATATAACATAGGATATGCCAATTTTAGGCATAAATTCACACATATATATAACTTAGGATATGCCGGTTCCTCTGCAACAGAGAGGAGACAGTGTGTTTTCCAACTATGATGTCTCGTCATGTTGTGTAGTATCCATGCATGTTTTTAATGCATTTTTCAATGTACATAGGTGAATTTTGTCTACGAGTTACGCCGGTTTCAAATTCCTAGACAAAATTCACCTATGCACATTGAAAACCGCATGAAAAACATACATAAGAACATACGTGGACACATACATAACATGAGGAGACGTCGTAGTGAAACAGTGGGTTTTACAATAGTCTGAGTTTTACGAGACAATGTGTTTTCCAAAACAACAATGTATAAAATGGTGGCAAAAATGGGATTGGATGTGGGATTTTTCCTATTTCCCAGTTATGATTTTGAATGCCATGGTATGCCCTTTTCTATCCATTCCAAAAAACAATGCAAACAATGGCGACATTCTGGGTTTTACATGATTTTTGAAATATAGCATTTCATTGCAAAACCCACAGATTCTGCTTTCTACAAACATTATTCAATAATTTCACTCATATTTCTACAATGGGTTGTCACTTATTTGATTCGAAAATGACAAAATTCAAAAACCAGCATACGGGGAGGAAACAAAACAAAAATTTCAAAACCCTCGACACAAAAAAAATGCTTTAAACCGGCATATCCTATGTTATATACATATGTGAATTTTGTCCAGGACTTAGCTTGCTCCCATTATATATAACCTAAATGATCCTAAAGTTAAAAAATAACCATAATTATTTAAGCTTTTGAGAAGCGACGGACAACCCATTGGGTTTTCCATACTGCAACTTTACTTTTTTTTTTTGGTGCAACTTTTGTTGCAAGCAAGGGTAGTTATAAAATATGAAAGTGACCATCAATACATTGTTTTCTTACGGTGTGCATAACACTAAGTGTCGTCATTGAACAATATTTGAAAAGTGAAGGACAACCCAGTGTGTTTTCCATCGTGCAATATTTTTTGTGCATCTTTTGTTTGAAACATATTCCAATATTGAAATGGAATGTTTAGTGCATGTGATGAATTCTTATAAAATATGAATGTGAACTTCAATACAGTGTTTTGTAACAGTCTACATAATAGAAAGTGTTGTCTTTTAACAGTTTGTGGGTTGCATGGTTTATAACACCCTATGTTTTCCAATCTGAAAATTCAGATAACAGTTTGAGTGTCTTGAAAAGATTTTCTTATTTACACTGTATGAATGTAAAAATGGCACTTCCAAAAATTACAACTATTAGTTATGGTATAAATTGCAATTCAGTATCTTCGCATGATTGACAATAATAATTGGACAAAATAATTGCATGTTGTAAAATAGAGTGGGTTACTTGTATAGCATTTTACAAAAGTGTGGGTTGTGCATTTCAATTTCTTCTTTTCATTGAAAAAAATATATGCTTGATTACTGCAAAATTATGCAATAAATTTTCGAACTTGAACTATCCATAACACTTGCAACAATTTTATAGTTTACAGGAAACCAAGGATGCGTGCTGTAAAATGGAAATTGGTTCCTACAGTGAAGAATGTCATTGATGTGGACAACACACCTGAAAGGTTGTGTAGTAGGGCATCTTCTTCGGGGCGGTCCCATTCACGAAATGTGCAGGTAAGATCTGGTGATTACAAGATGCAATCCAATGTATAATTTTAATCTCTCATAAGTGGTTATGAGGTTGATTGGAAAGTGGGAATGTTTTATTCAGGAGGTAGCAACCACGATATGGAGGAAGTACCCTCGGTTTACGAAAATGGTCAATCGTAAGGCAACAATGTGTTCGGTAATTGATTGTGAACTTGCAATTGCCCTTCCCTTCCTATGCATGAATCAAAATGCTTTTTAATTTCAGTTCAAAAATATCATGTCTCTTACAAATATTTTGATTTTGGCATATATCATTCCTTTGATTCAGGAAAATAATCAAGGAGATGATCTCTCTCTTGCCATAGTCCATGACCGGAAGGAAAAGCATGCAGAGGGAGACCCTAAGGATGGAGAGGGATCCAATGAAGCACGAGGTGATGTGGTGGGCGGGAAGGTAGATATAATAACTGAATTATCGCATCGTTTGGCTGTGTATATATGTTGTGCATTCAATTTGATTGAATATCAAATATATTAAGCAATTTTCTTTTCCAAACTTGTTGTGCAGGTTGCTGCTGAATATAGAAGAGAAATGGTGAATGGAAGATATATATATTATTGTATTGTAGAAGAATGTACCAGAAAGTATTATGATTGGAGAGTGTTCAACATGCATAGGTTTCAACATCACCACCTTCCTATTCTTGATGCACCAAAGCGTGGTCAAGCTGTGTTGGGGGGGAACCAAAACAACCCACTCCTCCCCTTGATAAATTGAAAGAGTACCTTCTAAAGAAGGTGGAAAATACAGAGTACCAAATGAATATACGACAAAATCTCATGCAAAAGCGTGTTGTTAGATGTGTTTGTCAAAATTTTTGGAAACAAAACTTCCTTCAACTTCCCCAAGAAGGAAAGGATGAGGTGAAGAAGCAAATGGCGTTATACAACACTGACGAGATGAAGGAGCAGAGAAGGCAAAGAATATTACAATTGCAGGAGAGAAAGAGACAAGAATGAATGGTAATGTCGAACTAAACTGTTAAATGTGAATTTTCCTTGCTTAATATTTTATGTTTGGATGCATAGAAGGTTCACTTAACGTTAACTTACATGACATGCCAGGGTGATGGTCGAGAAGTGGTTTCTTCCCGCTAGCAGAGTAGGGCTCATTCGCTAGAGGAAGTTGTGGCCACGAAAGGCAAAGATGGTGTTGTTCCTCCCACCCCTGCGTATAAGATTCAAAATAAGCATCCTACATAGTTGAAAGTTTCAAGGCACCATCTGAAGAAGAAACGAAAACAAACGGTGATCTCCAAATCTTTTGTTTACTGTAAAGTTTGTTTTGCTTATTTGAATGAATTGGTTGCATGCATTTGAGTTTGGTGCAACATTTCAATTCCTCCTATTACACAACAATGATGAACAATGAACTACTGCCCTCAAGCAAGTTTTTGTGATTTTCGATGGTGAACAATTGCCCATGGAAGCACAAGATGATGTTGTTCATCCCGACCCGCCATCTAACAATGTTGAGAAGAAGAAGAAGAAGAAGAATGAGCATATATCGTCAAACGTGTCAAGGTGCCTTGACATGGAGGAAGTAGAAGAAATGGTGAATTGCAATTCTTTTATTTTATGTTTTTTTTTATTATTTCAATGAATTGGTTGCATGCACCTGAATTTGAAATGACTTTTCAATTCCTATTATTATAGGGCAAGGATAAACAACAAAGTGTTGGCCTTGACCTAATTGGTGATGTCATTGTGATTGAAATGAGAGAGGCTAATATAGATGGACATGCGGATGGGGAGAGCATTGGCCACAAAGTGGGACAGGGTAACACAAATGGTCATGAGGACGGGGAGAACATTGGGTTGAATGTGGAACTAGGTGACAGAGATGGACATGGGGACGGGGAGAGCACTGGCTTGCAAGTGGGAGAGGGTAATAAGGATGGACCCGGGGAGGAGGAGAGCACTGGCCTGCAAGGGGGAGATGGCAATGAAGATGGAAATGGGGACGGGGAGAGGTGCGACGTGCCATCTATATCAGTATGAAACCTAACACACTTCCATGCTTTGTTCTTATTTCTTTAGGAATATTTTAGTGTGCCTTCAATTATGCTTCACGTCAATGATGTTTCCATTGCAAGAAAATCCGGTGGATGAAAAAATGATAGAGTTCGACAGAATAAATTTTAAGGTTGGTGATCACGTCAACCTTTGGAAGCGGCATAAACGGGTTGTGAAAGGCATTCTACATGTTTTTGCCAGAAACGCTCACACCCACTGCTTGAGGCACCCAAAAAATTGTGCGAGAGGCAGCATTGTTGAGGCCATTGATGGTCGATGCTACGTGCCTTTTCCCATGCCTGGCGCAGAGACCATTGCAGAGTGTGTGGGCGGCTTTGTCATATGGTAGCTTGCCGAGATGAAGCATTTTGTTCTAGAGGTACACATAAATGATATGTTGTATATATATCATACTATGTATATTGTTTCCATTCATATGTTAATTCTCATTAATTGTTTGCTATAGGGTGAAGCTGTTAAACCTGACACGAACAAAGCACAGAGTACAAAGAAATCTGTTGTTTCACGTTCATCATCTGCGAGGGTTCGTGGATCTAGAATCACCCCCCTGAAATACTCAAGGACCCTAAGAAACATGTCGTATTTTACGCACGCCTGAACTCAATTGCAAGGAATAGGAAGCGTAGGAATTGATGAGATAGGCTCTAAATAATGATTCTGCTCTGTGGGTTTCAATATTTCAATATTGAACAATTGTGGTGTAGAGATACACCATTTGCATATGTTTCAACACTATGGTGTTATACATTTGATACGAGACTTTTCATGGGCTTCTCTAATTATTTTATTATTGTACAATTATGCTGAACATATAGGCATATATACTTATTTCATGTCATTGGAACAAATAATTGTTATCCATTTTGTATTAGACTTTAAGAAAAACAGTCTTGTTCACTAACTGTTAATATGTTTGGAACACAAATTTTACATGACTATTGTGTTGTCCCCTTTGGCATGTGTTGGCATTAATGTCAAAGCAATAAGACAATAAGATTTTCTTGATTGGTAAACAAGTCAGTATTGGTTTGGTAATTCAATTGATGGTCTCTTCATTTCAGTTCTTTGATAATCACTTGACTTGGCATACAAGTGTTTTTCAACTCTAGTACACTGCATATTGTTTCATGTTCACTCATCTTGCATATTGTGATAAGGATCTAAAATTGTGACTATATGTAAATAGAATTATATGAGTTGAAACCGTTATGAAGACAGTTTTGCTCCTCATGTTCATTTATTTATCATATGTCATTCAGTTATAAAGTTGTAGTAAGATTATGTTATCTTGTAAATATTTCAGCTTTTCGGTTGTATAATGTTCAGTCTTTGTGATCTGGTTATGGTCTTTATGTTCATACATGTTAAAAATCATCAAACATGCTTCATAACTAAATTTCTCTAGAGCTTGCACTTTACATTTGGTTATTAATGCTAAAGTGGTTGGTATGGGAACAATCGATGCCACCATTTATCAATAAATTTGAGATTTTTTTTTTAAAAACAATCCATGAGGTACGGGATTTGAAACCCATCAAGTGTCAGTAATATAGTTTTGGATTGTGATAATCCATACAAGTGGATAGAATGATATACTAATAATTGAAATGCACCATTCGTAATGCATATTATATATATATAACTACCTAAAAAATATTGTTGGATCTCAATCCTGGAAACATAGAAATAAGGACTATCCATGACTCACTCACAAGATCAAATCAACTTCCGAATTAACAAGTTCTATGCCTCAAGAAAAGAATGATGAAAATCAACCTAATGTCAACAATTGCAAAGGTGATTACAATAGGCCCATCAAAATATCTCAATCAAGTAATGCACCCTTGATTCTCATTATGTACCTTCAACCATATGGTAATGACAACAATGTGATTGGTAAAGTATTCATTTTAATGGTCTACCCTTACCCAAATGCCAATGACAAAGCAAAGCATATATTGGTGGATTAGAAAACCCTATTCATCCTTCTAGAAAACCTTTAAAGTAAGATTTTAAGTCTCAATATTCTAAAACACCACTCTGTATGAGTTGTTTATCCTCTATAGACTTCCCTATTCATCCTTCTAGAAAACCTTTAAAGTAGGGTTTTAAGTCTCAATATTCTAAAACGCACTCCCTATGAGTTGTTTATCCTCTACAAACATAGTTGTTCAAAACCTCTTCTCCATTTAAGGAGGGTAATTTACTACTAAAAAATTATTTATCTTGGAGTATTTTCTCCATACAACCTCAATTGGTTCCTCTATAATAGTTACTATACATAACTGTTGGGGGATGGAAAACACACTGTGTTTTCCCATACTTTGCAAATCTTGTTCAAAGATGGCAGTTAGTGTTATGCACACAATAAGAGGACAATGTATTGAATTTGAGCTTCGTAATTTTTAACAACCCTTACTTTCAGCAAAAAACTCTTGTCCGATCTTTGCCCAACACATTATTCACATAACAGTTGCATCATGGAAAACACAGTGGGTTGTGGCTCACTTATTATTTTATGTAGGCTGTGAGAAATGAATGTTTTGAAGTTCGTGTTGTACTCTTTTAACAAAACCTACTTTGAGCAAAACACTCTTTTTCAATATTTGCCCTTATGTTTCCAACACAAAATTTACATAACAGTAGCATCATGAAAAATATAGTGGGTTGTGGCTCACTTCTTATTTTTTCCTGACTGTAACAAAATAATGTTTTCAACTTCCCTTTCTTGTCTTATGAGACCCCTTACTTTAAGAAAAACAGTCTTGTTCACTACGTGTTCATATGTTTCGAACAAAAAAATTACTTAACAATTACAGTATGGAAAACACAATGGGTTGTCCCTGACTTTCCAAAAACAGTAAGAAGACAACAGCTAGTGTTATGCACACATTAAGAGGACAATGGATTGAATCTGAGCTTCATAATTTTTAACAATCCTTACTTTCAGAAAAACACTCTTGTTGATCTCTGCCCAACACATTATTCACATAACAGTTGCATCATGGAAAACACAATGGGTTGTGGCTCACTTTTTTTTTTCGGACTGTAACAAAATAATGTTTTCAACCTCCCTTTCTTGTCTTATGAGACCCCTTTCTTTAAGAAAAAATAGTCTTGTTCACTACCTGTTCATATGTTTCGAACAAAAAATTTACTTAACTGTTGCAGTATGGAAAACACAATGGATTGTCCCTGACTTTGCAAAAATAGTAAGAAGACAATAGCTAGTGTTATGCACACAGTAAGAGGACAATGTATTGAATCTGAGCTTCATAATTTTTAACAACCCTTACTTTCAGCAAAACACTCTTGTTCGATCTCTGCCCAACACATTATTCACATAACAGTTGCATCATGGAAAACACAGTGGGTTGTGGCTCACTTTTTTTTTTTTCCCTGACTGTAACAAAATAATGTTTTCAACTTCCCTTTATTGTCTTATGAGACCCCTTTCTTTAAGAAACATAGTCTTGTTCACTACCTGTTCATATATTTCGAACAAAAAATTTACTTAACTGTTGCAGTATGGAAAACACAATGGGTTGTCCCTAACTTTACAAAAACAGTAAGAAGACAACAGCTGGTGTTATGCACATAGTAAGAGGACAATGTATTGAATCTGAGCTTCATAATTTTTAATAACCCTTACTTTAAGCAAAACACTCTTGTTCGATCTCTGCCCAACACATTATTCACATAACAGTTGCATCATGGAAAACATAGTGGGTTGTGGCTCACTTTTTTTTTTCCTAACTATAACAAAATAATGTTTTCAACTTCCCTTTCTTGTCTTGTGAGACTCCTTTCTTTAAGAAAAACAGTCTTGTTCACTACCTATTCATATGTTTCGAACAAAAAATTTACTTAACTATTGCAGTATGGAAAACACAATGGGTTGTCCCCGACTTTGCAAAAATAGTAAGAAGACAATAGTTGGTGTTATGCACACAGTAAGAGGACAATGTATTGAATCTAAGCTTCATAATTATTAACAACCCTTACTTTCAGCAAAACACTCTTGTTTGATTTCTGCCCAATACATTATTCACATAACAGTTGCATCATGGAAAACACAGTGGGTTGTGGCTCACTTTTTCTTTTCCTGACTATAACAAAATAATGTTTTCAACTTCCCTTTCTTGTCTTATGAGACCCCTTTCTTTAAGAAAAACAGTCTTATTCACTACCTGTTCATATGTTCCGAACAAAAAATTTACTTAACTATTGCAATATGGAAAACATAATGGGTTGCCCCTGACTTTGCAAAAACAATAAGAAGACAACAGCTAGTGTTATGTACATAGTAAGAGGACAATGTATTGAATCTGAGCTTCATGATTTTTAACAACCCTTACTTTTAGCAAAACACTCTTGTTCGATCTATGCCCAACACATTATTCACATAATAGTTGCATCATGGAAAACACAATGGGTTGTGGCTCACTTTTTTTTTTCCTGACTGTAACAAAATAATGTTTTCAACTTCCCTTTCTTGTCTTATGAGACCCCTTTCTTTAAAAAAAATAACCTTGTTCACTACCTGTTCATATGTTTTGAACAAAAAATTTACTTAACTGTTGCAGTATGGAAAACATAATGGGTTGTCCCCGACTTTGCAAAAATAGTAAGAAGACAGTAGTTGGTGTTATGCACACAGTAAGAGGACAATGTATTGAATCTGAGCTTCATAATTTTTAACAACCCTTACTTTCAGCAAAACACTCTTGTTCGATCTTTGCCCAACACATTATTCACATAATAGTAGCATCATAGAAAACACAGTGGGTTGTGCCTCACTATTTTTTTTTTTGGACTGTAGCAAAATAGTCTTTTAAACTTCAGTTTCTTGTTTTATGACACCCCTTACTCTAGCAAAAACAATTAGAAGACAACAACTAGTGTTATGCACACAGTAAGAGGACAATGCATTAAATCTGAGCTTCATAATTTTTAACAACCCTTACTTTCAGCAAAACACTCTTGTTCGATCTCTGCCCAACACATTATTCACATAACAGTAGCATCATGGAAAACACAGTGGGTTGTGCCTCACTTATTTTCTTTTCTGGACTGTAACAAAATAGTCTTTTCAACTTCAGTTTCTTGTTTTATGACACCCCTTACTTTAAGGAGAACAGTAAGAAGATAGCAACTAGTGTTATGCACATAGTAAGAAGACAAGAAAAGTTTTAGATTTTGATATTCTATTTCAGCATTCCATTTCAATATCCTTATACATTTCGATGAGAAGATGCACAAGAAAAGTTGCAGAATGGAAAAAAAAGACTGTAACAAAATAGTGTATTCAAGTTCACTGTCAAATTTTATAATAACAATACGCATCAGACAACTAAATGTAAAAATATCTCGCGTCAATATTACACAATCTGAACAAAATTACAATGCACATTTAGTACTGGTCACACTGAAGACTATGTCAACCATTTACGAACAGGTATAGCCTCTGTGTTCTCAGCATCTGGAAGCATTTGTCACACTCTGATTGTCAAGGTGGAATTGACAGCATACAATGTTGCCACCCCGTAATTCTCATGTAGCAGCCTGAAGGAGGCCCTCACATGGTGGATCTCAAACCTGACAATGTGGTTGAATTTGAACACGGCCAACAACCATTCCTCCATAGGACCTTTGTGATTACTAATTATAGATTCCCCCTTGAGGAATCTTATAAACCTCATGCTCAGCTGATCCATAAGATTGTGCCTATGTATGATAACTATTGGTCTAATGCACACCTTCCATATGCATCCAGCTAGGAAAAGGTCTTGAATTTCTCGGTAAACAGACATTGGCCAATCACATAAATTGACAATCTCTATTTGTAGATTGTAATATTGAACATCCATGCCCATATGCACCCAAACTCCAAAGACTTTGTTGAAGAAGTGAGCATAATTATCATATTGCAAATCTATGCGGTTTGGATCTTTTCTATTAATTCTCCTTAACATCTTTTCCCGCAACCTGTACGGGAGGCTCAGTTCCTCGATTCGAGCAAGAATATTGCATGGCAGATACAAGTGGTAGTTTTTCAACCAACTAGCCACCCATGCTCGAGAACTGTGAGACATCTTCTATAGGACTGCAGCAACAGGTTGTAAAATTACTGAAATGAAAGACAAAACAACCATTTTAGATGGTGGACCTGCATTCTCTAATCAGAAGGACATTGTCAATGCAATGGAAATAGTGAAAAAATAAGCGAGCAAAGTGGACTTATTTAGATAATGTATCCACTAAAGAGATTGTACCTATTGTTTGAACTGAACGAGGCGACACATGCAGTATCTCCAAAGGGCATATGGCAACACACGATTGAAACAGTGGGAAGAGCAATGCCTAAAAGGAAAGAGAACAAAAATTTCAGCACATACAACATTCTCTAATTAGAAACACACAAAACAATTGGTAAAAAATATTGAAAGTGAAAGAAAACTTTTCATAACTAAGTAACTGTGTATGGACGGTGTCTTTTCCAACATGGAAAATAATTTGAGCATTTTATTTCTTGCAATCACATGAGTTGAAGTAATGAATTGTACAAAATATATTTATGTTACGAACACAAGATGCAAATAATCATAATTGGAGGATGGAAAACACAATGGGTTCTACCTGACATTTTTATTTTCTGCAGAATATAACAGAACAAGGTCTCGAAGTTCACCTTCTTGTCAGTCTTAATTAGTCGTGCTTGAAGAATTTTATAGGCTTAATTATTCTATTTGTAAAATAGGCCTATTTTGGGGTCCACGATAGCAAAGAAGAGCTTGTTTGAAGTGTTTGTTTCATAAGGTATTTTCTGTTCCAGAAACCCATTTGTGCCACTTTTTACATAACATAAATTGAGATGCTATTGTTTTGAAAAGAATGCTTGAAAACATGACTCTACCACTGGAAATGCACTCAATTAGCCAAAATCTAGAAAGGAGTGGGTCTTAAATCATCATCTACTTTTACAAATACAAAGGCTCAAGGCAACGTTGATCTACTAAACCCTTACTTTATGCACAAAAAAAGCTCTATCAAACGAGGCTTTAATAGAATACTGTATTCCAAACCTTCCCATGCTCTACCACCATATGAAACATGTTTAGAAATTTATGCCCATGCTTTAGGAACAAACTTTCAGCCCCTTTGAATGCACTTTCCTCAGTTACCAACTTGTACACATCCTTTTTCATTGGAAATCTTCTGTATTTTATAAAGATCAGCAACCAAATATTGAATGGTTCGCTTCCCCTACATGATTCAACAAATACACTTCTTAAATTATATAACGTCATACCAAAAAATGGACTTATGTAAGCAAAGTTATTAAATTCAAACCATACCTTCCATTGGGTTTACACCCGTAAAAGACAGTCGCTGACGAGGACTCCTTTCTCGAGCTTGGAATGCTGAAGTGAACAAAAAAATCCATAAACGAAATCATAAAGTTCATGGTGTGGTACAAGCACATACTAGAAAAAGGAATTTGCAATACCATTTCCTATTACAATAAAGAAATTGAAATGGGTTTTCTCATACTCACCCGTATTAGATGTTGTATCCTCTGCCACATCCATAGCAGTTGCACCTGAAGTCTGACATTGCATATTGACATTCAAATTCAAATTATTGTTCATGGATAATGAAAAGGAATCATCCAAAGGGGTTCAATGATTTGACTGTTGTGTGGAATGCTTTGTACGCCGGGTTGGACATCGATGATGATCCCTGGTTGCACTAAACCATGGACGCATGTGAACGGTGCTACTTGTAGCTTGATCAAGATCCATAATGAATTCAAACGGAAATGCATTTGATTGTCGTAGGTCCTCTACAAACCTGTCCACGCATTTTGCATATGACTACACCTATTGTAGAGATTGTGGTGGTGTACGCATCACTTTCTTCAAGAGCTCGTTAGTGTCATTCCAAAGAGACATTGTCACCACATGTTCATCATATACATGAGTCACAAAAGGAGCTTGCATAGGGGTCAGAACATTAGGGTTGTTTTCTTCTACGGCCCCATCTAACAATGTCTTGTTGAAATCTATGTTTGAATCAATTGGTTGACCTCCCCCGTCTAAATGAGGAGCCAGAAGAAATTTGTATTAGGTTGTAGAAAATGAAAAACACAATTGACTCCAATAAAATAACACAATTTGAACTAAAATTCACTTAGCATGGACCACCCCTTCAATGGCAGATGATCTTTTAATCAAGTGAGCAACCTTGATGACATGTTTGCAAGTGTTCCCCTCCAAACTCCAAGGGCAGTCACAAATAAAAAGGTGCTCCCTAAATTTATGAACAAGGTAGTGCATTGACCTACTTTGAATTTTCACCCAGTACCATCCAGGATCTGTTTCATTGGGAATATAGTCATCATCTGAAATTGCCTTGGCCCACTCCACACTAGATCACATATTTAAATATTTTTTGTTTGTCAGAAAACCATAATGCTGCAACTTTTCCTTTTTCCTATAGAATGGTTCCATTTTATACACAAGTGTGCAATACAAATAGTCCATTCTCCTATTGCATTTTTAAAAATGATCGCACAAGTACCAAGTTTTTAGTATGCAATGGTACAACTCAATGGCTGCATTCATATCCTGGTTGGCATGTGGGAATAGTCTGCAATTTTTTGTCCAATGGCTACGAACAAAAACATCCAATAGTCAAGTAAGCCACAACGTATTAGACGTGACATCAAAGAATTTGAATGGTACGAATCATGCGAGGTGACAAAAATTGTCAACTAACCAATTCAACCTTCTCCTTCGCACCAAGTCTTCTTGAAGTACTCTAAGAATCGGGCTTGATCATTGAACTCCTCAAAGAAAGAGTTCAATAGCTGAGTGACGCAATCTTTGGTGTCAACGATTGCCATCATGATCGTGCCAAGACTGCGAAAGATGTCCATTGCCCTTTCCTTGGCTACATACTTGTATACATTCTTTAGCCAAGCCCTTTTGGCATGCCAAAGGCATAGAAGCACACGACATTGAAAGACAACCCTAATAGACAATACAAACGATATTGTTTACTGCTCAACTGCATGAGAAAGTGGCATTGAAAATGAATAGCAAATGAGAAAGGTACACAAATGAAGGAAGGGATGCACATGTTGTATGGCTTGGATATCTGCAGTCACATCATCGGTCAAATGAATTGATTCTCCAGTCAGGTCTGGCTCTTCTTCCATGTTCAAGCAATATGCATAGCCACATAGAGAGATGTCCTCAATCTTGTTTCGTGAGGAGACTACCCACACAACCGACACACCACTCTATTGCTCATCGAAAACAAGGAGAGTATAAAATGGGTACTGTAGAGAGAACAACTCGGCATGAGCATTGTGAAGTTTACAGCCAGTAAGATCATTGAAAAAACGACAAACTATTTGTCAATGTTTGTAAGGCCTCACCTCATATTTGTTAGTTGCAAATGTGGAATCGATTGAGATGACTGAATTGTGCGAGTAGCTAACCATCCTATCCAACATCCATGGAGTGTGAACCCCGATAACAAAAGGCGTATTGTTCCCATTGGGCCATTGAAAGTAGAAGAAGTTTTCAAAGTATTCTCCACTCCACAGTAGGATACTTGTGGAATCAACTTTGTGTTTTTGTGTGTGAATACAATGCACCTTTCGCCACACATTCATTACATCCTTTCTTGTAAGGAATTGATCTCTCTTGGACATCATGCCACATAACAGAGGATCGCTGACATGTCTATCCATTATTGCATTGACACTGACATCCATGAGCAAAAGGCTTTCAATATAGCTTTTGCACTCCGTGGATAGATTAGCGGCAAACATAGAATGCTTCTCTCCACTTGTGTCATGAATGCCATAGAAGAATTCATTGTTTTTATCTACGTGGAACATTTCTTTGTAGATAATATAGGCAACATCGGGTTTGCCTTCCATAACCTTTACCATGAAGTGGTATTGACAACCTCACTTTTGTATAAACGTCTTATGTGGTTTCTTCTCTGGTGAAGACTAGTTTCTATTGTCTTTAGTACCGTATTGACACCAGTAGCTACAAGAAAGGCATCATCTCATCATGTTCAACCAAGAGAGTAAAATATCATTCATCCATAGAAATGAATGTCGATATATACAAACCTCTTATACAAAATTGTTTTGCTATAAGTTTTATCATAGACGGCACAAGAGGTGGTAGGTTCTCTTATTTTCTTGTCCAAAAATTTTGTTTCTACACCTTCAACGTACATTTCACCATGAATGAACTGATCAAGTCTTGTAAGAGGAATTGTTGCAACAAGGTCAGGGACCTTATCCTTGTTGACGGAAATAGTAGCCCATTCCAAATCGAAAGACAAAAAAGGAGAGCCTCCATTTTGTAAATCTTCCACCTCCAATTCGTCTAGCTTCTTCCATTTCAAACCTCTCCCCATTCTAGGAAATCACAACATTGGACAAATACTTAAAATTAGTGTGGATTGTATGAAGAAGGAAAAAATCATTCATTAAATAGAGATAAAATGTGCTTGCGTTTCTCTCACCCACGTAAAACCAATAGGACGTTTCGGCTTCAACCGAGGAAAATTAAAGGTGATAGATTCAATCAATCTATGCATAAAATATAACACAAATGCATGCTGGAAATTAGACAGTCCAACAACCCAAACACTGTGTTTTCCGAATAACAATTTTTTTTGCACTTTTCTTTCAATCATGCAAAATTCAAACACAACAATGGAATGTGTGGTTTGGAAGACATTCATACTATCTTGTAACATTCCATGTTGCAAAACTGTAGGTGTTAAGAAGCAAGCAATCCACCATGACACAACCCCCTACATTTAAACAAGGAGATTCAAATAACTGGAACCCAGCACCGTGTTTCCCATTCATAATTATTTTGTGGAGTTTTCTTATCAATCGACTGAAATTTATACACAATAATGGAATGTGTGATTTGGAAGATAGTCATACTATATTTTAACATTCCATATTGAGACAAGGAAAGATAAAAACAGCAAACTAATTTGACAAGATGATTTCTTTTAGAATTCACAAATTCAGCAAATATAACATCAACACTATTCAACTCAACAAATATCATATTGAAGAATGATCGCAGAAGCACAAAGACACTTGTGATCAAGAAAATATTAACAAACTAAAGGATTCAATCTTATTTCCTTTTTTTCTCAATGCAAAATATGGGTTCAAAGGCTCCATGGCTGCGTAACAAAATTGTCTAAAAATAGAAAATGCCCTTCTCCCCCCTTTTTATCTCTTTCTTTCCTCCCAATTTTTTTTCTCCAATAATTGTTCATAATCCTCATTAAAAACGACCAAGGTTGAAATAATTCATTAATAAACAAACACTGTTTCCATTACACCCTACGAATTCGATCACTATTCACAATTACAAAATTTTCATGCATGTAAAGTAAAGATTCAGTTTATGTCGATAGAAACCAAGTTCGCTAAGCTACCAGAGGAGTCGGACCCCGTAAAATCTCTGCAAGCATTTCATTAAGAAAATTATTAAATTCGGCTTGCTCTTCCTCTCTATCTAAGACAAAGATCACCCTCCAATATTCAGCGTAGCTGGACTTTTCCTTCCATGCAAGCGAACATAGCTCAGAAACAATGTCAAGTTGTTCCTCCTCAAGCCACATTAAATTAGGCTGAATGATTGGTACTGGCTTGTTTTCCCATTCCACAACTTCACCAGGAAGCACCATGTCGAAGAAAAACCTAGGATCAAAATTCTACCACCTTAACAAAAATGTGGGTGTTAAGAAGCAAGCAACCCACCATAACAAAACCCTTTACATTTCAAGTGGATGATTAAAATAACTGAAACCCACCACTATGTTTCCCATTTAGAATTCTTTTCTGCACCTTTTTTTTTCAATGTTGCAAAATTTAAACACAACAATGGAATGTGTGATTTGGAAGACATTCAAGTAACATTCCATGTTGAAAACCCGTGGGTGTTAAGAAGAAAGCAACCCACCATGAGACAAGCCATTACATTTAAACGAGGAGATTCAAATAATTGAAACCCAACACTGTGTTTCCAATTAAAAATAATTTTGAACAGTTTTTTTATTGAAACCCAACACTACGTTTCCCATTCAGAATTATTTTTTGTAGTTTCCTTTTTCAATGGTGCGAAATTTAAACACAATAATGGAATGTGTGATTTTGAAGACATTCAAGCAACTTAAATACTCCGCATTTTGTTTCCCAAATTTCAAACACAAAGAATTTGTAAAACCCTCTACATTACAACAAGGAGATTCAAATAAATGAAACCCAGCACTATGTTTCCCATTTAGAATAATTTTGTACAGTTTTTTTATTGAAACCCAACACTGCGTTTCTCATTCAGAATTATTTTTTGCAGTTTCTTTTTTCAATGGTGTGAAATTTAAACACAACAATGGAATGTGTGATTTTGAAGACATTCAAGCAACTGAAATACTCCACATTTTATTTCCCAAATTTCGAAAACAAAGAACTTGTAAAACCCTCTACATTAAAACAAGGAGATTCAAATAAATGAAACCCAACACTATGTTTCCCATTCATAATAATTTTGTACAGTTTTTTTATTGAAACCCAACACTGCGTTTCCCATTTAGAATTATTTTTTGTAGTTTCTTTTTTCAATGGTGCGAAATTTAAACACAACAATGGAATGTGTGATTTTGAAGACATTCAAGCAACTAAAATACTCCACATTCTGTTTCCCAAATTTTAAAAAACAAAGAACTTGTAAAACCCTCTACATTAAAACAAGGAGATTCAAATAAATGAAACCCAACACTGTGTTTCCCATTTAGAATAATTTTGTACATATTTTTTATTGAAACCCAACACTGCGTTTCCCATTCAGAATTATTTTTTGCAGTTTCTTTTTTCAATGGTGCGAAATTTAAACACAACAATGGAATGTGTGATTTTGAAGACATTTGAGCAACTGAAATACTCCACATTATGTTTCCCAAATTTCAAAAACAAAGAACTTGTAAAACCCTCTACATTAAAACAAGGAGATTCAAATAAATGAAACTCAGCATTGTGTTTCCCATTTAGAATAATTTTGTACAGTTTTTTATTGAAACCCAGCACTGCGTTTCCCATTTAGAATTATTTTTTGCAATTTCTTTCTTCAATGGTGCAAAATTTAAACACAACAATGGAATGTGTGATTTTGAAGACATTCGAGCAACTGAAATACTCCAGATTCTGTTTCCCAAATTTCAGAAACAAAGAACTTGTAAAACCCTCTACTTTAAAACAAGGAGATTCAAATAAATGAAACGCAGCACTGTGTTTCCCATTCAGAATAATTTTGTACAGTTTTTTTATTGAAACCCAGCACTGTGTTTCCCATTCAGAATTATTTTTTGCAGTTTCCTTTTTCAATGGTGCAAAATTTAAACACAACAATGGAATGTGTGATTTTGAAGACATTCAAGCAACTGAAATACTCCACATTTTGTTTCCCAAATTTCAAATACAAAGAAATTGTAAAACCCTCTACATTAAAACAAGGAGATTCAAATAAATGAAACCCAACATTGTGTTTCCCATTCAGAATAATTTTGTACAGTTTTTTTATTGAAACCCAACACTGCTTTCCCATTCAGAATTATTTTTTGCAGTTTCTTTTTTCAATGGTGCGAAATTTAAACACAATAGTGGAATGTGTGATTTTGAAGACATTCAAGCAACTGAAATACTCCACATTTTGTTTCCCAAATTTCAAAAACAAAGAACTTGTAAAACCCTCTACATTAAAACAAGGAGATTCAAATAAATGAAACCCAACACTGTGTTTCCCATTTAGAATAATTTTGTACATTTTTTTTATTGAAACCTAGCACTGCGTTTCCCATTCAGAATTATTTTTTGCAGTTTCTTTTTTCAATGGTGCAAAATTTAAACCCAACAATGGAATGTGTGATTTTGAAGACATTCGAGCAACTGAAATACTCCACATTTTGTTTCCCAAATTTCAAAAACAAAGAACTTGTAAAACCCTCTACATTAAAATAAGGAGATTCAAATAAATGAAACCCAACACTGTGTTTCCCATTTAGAATAATTTTGTACAGTTTTTTTATTGAAACCCAGCACTGCGTTTCCCATTCAGAATTATTTTTTGCAGTTTCTTTTTTCAATGGTGCAAAATTTAAACACAACAATGGAATGTGTGATTTTGAAGACATTCAGGCAACTAAATACTCCACATTCTGTTTCCCAAATTTTAAACACAAAGAACTTATAAAACCCTCTGCTTGCAACAAAATTACCCCTCACCTCGATTTCGTGTGTATTCTCCTCCAAATCCTCCACATGCACTCCACACTTCAACTAATTTCGTCGGTATTCTCCTCGAATTTGTCCACGTGCTCTCAGACCTTCAACTTTCCTTTTCAACATGTAGACAGGAAACAAAACAAATAGTATTTTCGCCTTGCTTTCTCCAAACAGAAAAGGCCCATGTCATTCCCTTCCACTATTCCTGTGCCACACAAAAGAAACTTGCCGATGAAGCTAACCCACCCGCTTTTTCGCCCGACAACGGGCTGGAAAACACACTTGACAGTGTCGTTAACTCTTGCCTGACCGTAGCTCAGATGTTTTGTCCCCTCCTCCGGTTTCAGGCATCTGGTGGGCCCTGCACTATGATGTCTCTTCATGTTATGTATGTATCCATGTATGTTCATGTGTATGTTTTTCATGTGTTTTTTGATGTACATAGGTGAATTTTGTCTAGCAATTACTCGGCTCTGAATTAATGTTGAAGTTGCACAAAATCTAATTATTTGATATAAAAGAATTAGTATTCATAACTTAATGAATCCTTTAGGTTTGGTGAAATCCTACAAATCTTTGTGGGTCAAATTTAAGTTTCTCAAGGTCAAATATGAATGTCATGGAAATGTCACAATGTGTGAGAATGATATATGGTCTATGAAAATGATTTAACATAAAGTTGTAGTAGTGATCATTTTGTCTTTTCTATATCTATTTTTTTCAAGGAAATATTTACAGACAACTTACATTTGGTTGTTGGATCATTAGGGTCATTAAGTACAAAAAAATAGTATTCACAATTTAATGAATGTTTTAGGTTTAGTGCAATCCTAAAAAAATTATGGGTCAAATTTGAGTTCCTTAAGGTCAAACCTAAGCATCATGGGAATGTCATGATATGTAAGAATGATATATAGACCAGGGGAATTTCATGACATGTAAGAATGATATATAGCCCATGGGAATGATTTAACATAAAGTTGTAGTAGTGATCCATTTGCCTTCTCTATGTCTAATTTTTCCAAGGAAATGTTTACATACACCTTAGAGTTGATTGTTGGATCACTAGGGTCAAGTTCTCCTAGGTCAACCTCCTATTAGATTGGGTTTCTAACTTTGATCAAATGATTGAAGACAACATGCATAGATTGATAGATGAGCCATGTGATTCTCATACAAATTAAGATTTATTTGTCCCTTAGAAACGCAACGTGCTCTACTATTTTTTCTCCTTGTTCTTCTATCCATTTCACATGTTTCTATAAAATTTAAGTGTACTCATGAATGATTTTAAATACTAAGACATAACAACAATATGAAAAATCATGTATCTTGTCAGCTCACAATGGCTAGTGAAAGGAGGTAGGAACTTTGGAATTTGAATTAAAAAAAAATATTAGGGTCAATCGTGAACCACTTAGGATATGTCCCAAGGAAAATTAATTCAGGACAAAAAGGTGTTAGTTTTGATGCAAGGAGTGAATGTGTGGGTATGTGTATGATTGTAGGCTAATATGTGATGTGTAAATGTTAGATATGTGGGAATGTGAGTAAATAGAGATGGGATAAAGTCAAATGCATACAAACTTGTGTAAATGAAAATAAAATAGATGGGGGATGGTATTTGGTTGGGAGCCAAACTTTGCACAAAAGCACGTCTCTTGTCAATATGTAATCATACTAAGACATTCCATGGAAAGAGATCCAAAATTAAATAGGAATTGACATTAGTATGCAAATTTCACTATTAAATTTTATCTCCAATTTAAGGTGTATGTGAATCTAAAATGAATATGTATTTAAAAGTATATGGACCTTGTCAATGATGCATGTAAAGTAAAAACTAAAACTTTTCAAAATAATATCTGGTCCACGTAAAGTAATGGATCATAATTATTAGATTATTCTCGTGTCCTCACTGTCATGAGTGTTCCATAAAAACCTACAAAATAGAGAAAAGATAGGCATGACTAGAAAGTAGTTTCAAATGTATTTACAAAGTGAAAAGTAGAGAAAAGGGTTAAAAATTCTACTTTTATGGAATATGAAAATTACTCCACTCAATTATGGAAATGTGATATGGTGTATTTGGTGCCACCATATAATGTGACTCCACTCAATTATAAAAATTTGTGATTCTTAATTACAATAATGTGATAGAACTCCACTTAATTGCAAGTGTCTTATGTGATCAACATTCATCTAGGTATGATAATGAGTCTCTATGTAACATATGTAATTAACTATCTAAATTTTAAATCATAGGAATGCTAGTGACAATATACACCTCCCTCTAATTAAATTGTATATACAATATGTAAGGAATTAGAGGAGAGGAAAAAATCATCTACATGATAATATAAATGATATAATTGAATACATGTAAAAGCATAAGGAAAATATTATATGTAGCATTGTGTAAAACATAAATAAGGAATTGGTGTATGTGCTTCAAGATGTGCTTGCACAAGTGCTAAAAAGATCTTCACTATCTTCTTGCAGGATCCTAATCTCCTCTAGGATCTCCCAAAAGTCTTAGATGATTAACTAAGGCCTTGTCTAGCTCTTTTCTAAGAGCCCAACTCTTCGTGCTTAACCTTGAAGGACAGCCACCTTTAGTTTGCTTCCACTTTCTCCTGCACTTAGAGGACTCTAAGTGCTACCATTTCATAAATCACTGAATTGATTGCAGGGGTGTCTAATATAGTTAAATCACGCCATTTGCTTCCATTTGAAACCATTTTGAAGGATCTCCAAATCTCTCTCCAACTGGGTGTCAGGATCTGTCCTGAGAGGCCTAATTCCATGTAACCATTGACAGTGTTCTTTTCCTCATTTCTACCAACACTTCCCAAACAACCTGATAACCTAATCCCACATTTGAGTACCTTTTTGGATGTTCTAAAAAATTCACCTACTCTTAGACTCCTAGGTCTTCTGTACATAGGCTTCCTAGTATCTAGGGAAAATAGGGCTAATGGACCTAGTTTATAGGACCTCACTGGTTTCTCACCTTACAACTCAGTCAAATGGATTGGTTAAACCTCAATCCTTATGGCATGAGAGGATATTCCCATACCCTCCCTGGAACTGTACCTATTTTGTACTGTACTTTAATCCCTTGCCTGTATTACTCAATTCTTCACTGTCAAAACTCTAACCGGGAACTCTAAGCTCACCTAGAACTTGACATTAAACTCTTTGCTCGACTCTTCAAGACTCCTCACACTAAATATGTACAGAACAATGGCTTCCCTAAAACTTCCATCCATCCTCAGGAAAATCTTGTGACTAGATTTCATGGGGAAGCCATTCAAAGACAAACTGGTCAGAACAGAACTAGTAAAACCCTTAACCCTAACCTATTTAACCTAGACACTAACTCAGCACAAATCAACCTACTTATAGAATGGAAAAGCCTTATTACTATCCTATGAACACAAATCCAACATCAAATCAGAATAAGTAACCAGTATTCTATCACTGTCACTCCATATACTCGGTATTCACACAAAACACAGAAATTGTAGAGCTATATTCTCATTATCTCCAAAAACTTGACTACAAAAACAACTCACTCTCCTAATGAGATTCGAGTCTTGGTTCATATTAGATGCCCACTCCATGATTCTAGGGCTTGTTGGCCGATCTCCACCTACAAATCTGATCAAGGGAATCCAAAGGCAACAGAGTTGCATGCAACAAACTATGGTAACTTCCTTACAACATTTGGCATCTTCCTTCATGCCTTGATCCTATTTCTTAGGACCACCATTCCCTCAAGATCTCGAGTAACCGACACATTAAAAATGCCTTAAGGCATCTTTACAACCACATTAAGTGTTTAGAACAACTTAAAGACCCAAATCTCCCCAAGACAACAAAAATAAAGAAACAAAAACTATTAACAATGGCAAAAAGTGTGACCTTAGTCCTAATGACTAACTCACCTAGCCCAAACAAAAACAAGACCATCTAAGGTCCAAAATAAACAAACAACAACTCTGACTTGGCTAAGGTTAGATACAAGCCAAAATGACAATCAAATGGAGGTTAGCTAAGGTGCTCCTGCACCATCCTCCCCAAAATAGAAAGTTCAATCCACCCTTGGATTGAGTAAGTTGAGGTCAATGCCCAACTTCTTGAACTCTGATTCTTTGATCCACACTGCATCAGCATCTGTTTGTCCTTGCATCTTGATCAGATGCTCTTTGTATTCCTTGGTTCTAGTCTTCTTGTAGACTCTGGTATCCAGTAAACTGTCAGCTTGTTGGACTGTAGCCGAGGGTAGTCTAAGCTCTTCCACATCATGGATGATTTCATTGAGGCTTTGATCCCTATCTGGTGGTGGTCCTTTGTAATGAACCAAGTCTACAATGTTGAAGATAGGTAACAGTCCACTATCTTCCAGTAGCTCCACTCTAAAAGCATTGTTCCCATACTTTGCCAAGATAGGATAGGGACCTATCCTTCTCATCTACAACTTGTGAGGGACTCCCTTCAATAGCCTAGACTTATTGAGATGTATCATCACCAAGTCTCCCACATTAAACTAAACTTCTCTTCTATGCTCATCCACTTTGGTCTTATGCTTCATGGTGTTTTATGTCAATGTCTCCCTGACTGTGTCATGAATCTCCTGCATTGCATAGGCAAAATCATTAGCATAACTACTTCCCTTCACTCCATCTTTTAAGTCTCTTAACTCATAGACTCCTCGAGGATGTAAGCCATATACAATTTCAAAAGGACTCTTCCCTGTTGACCTGTTCATAGTGTCATTATAGGCATATTTAGCTTGTCCAATTAACTGATCCCATTGCTGACCATATTCCTTGGTCAAGCACCTTAATAGATTTCCAAGGCTTATATTAACAACCTCGGTCTGACCATCAATTTGGGGATGGTATGCAGATCCAAAAGATAAATTAGTGCCCAATATTTGCCAAAGAGTCTTCCAAAAATGACTCATAAACTTGGTGTCTCTATCTGACACTATGCTCATAGGTAACCCATGTATCCTTACTATCTCCTTGAAGAAAAGAGAGGCTATTTGGCTGGCATCATTAGTTGTCTTGCATGGCACAAAGTGAGCCATCTTGCTGAACCTGTCCACCACCACATAAACACTATCCATGCCTTGCCTTGTCTTGGGTAACCCAACTACAAAATCCATACTCACACTCCCATGGCCTAGTAGGAATAGGTAGTGGTTGATAAAGGCTTGCATTTGAAGAAGTGCCCTTGGCCTTTTGACATATTACACAACTTTCCACATATCTCCTAACATCAAGATTCATCTTAGGCCAATAATAGAACCTTTGAACAAGTTCTTGAGTCTTAGTGATCCCAAAGTGACCACTCAATGCACCATTATGCTTTTCTTGTATCAAATTCTCTCTAATAGAGCCTCTAGGAACACATAATTGATTTCCTTTAAACAATAGACCACTTTGCAAAGTATACTCAGCATATTTACTATGAAAATGGTTCTTGTATTCAACACATACCTTATAAATGTCTGCAAAATCTTCATCATCTACATATAGATCCTTGAAATGATCTATTCCCATGCTCTTCAACTAAATTTCCTGAATTGTGAGAGCTCTTCTAGACAATGCATCTACTACTTTATTGAGGACACCTTTCTTGTGCTTGATATTGAAGGTGTAAGCTTGTAGATACTCAACCCACTTCATATGCTTGTGGCTCAACTTTTCTTGTGAATTCAAGAAACTAAGTGCTTGATTGTTTGAATATACAATGAATTCCTTGGGGAGCAAGTAGTGCCTCCATTTCCTTAGAGCTTGAACCAATGCATATAGCTCAAGGCCATAAGAAGAGTACTTTTTGGCTTCACTCAACTTTTCAGAATGAAAAGCCACCGGTCTACCCTCTTGGCTTAGAACAACTCCAATTGCCACATTGCTAGCATCACACTCAATGGTGAAAAGCTTCTCAAAGCTTGGTAGCACCAAAATAGGTTGGGTAGATATCTTTTCCTTCAACAACTCAAAGCTCTTGTTAGCATGCTCATTCCATACAAATTTGGTCTTCATGCCTCCCTTAATAGTATCCAACATAGGAGCAGAAATTGCACTAAAATGCCTTATAAATTTCCTATAATACTGTGCAAGGCCATGAAAACTCCTTACCTCTGTTGTTGTCCTTGGAGTAGGCCAATTCATGATAGCCTCCACTTTTCTTTGGTCCATTTTCAGATTGCCATGTGATAAGACAAATCCAAGGTATACTAGCTCTATTTTTATGAACTCACACTTCTCCAAGTTGATCATCAACTCCTCTTCCTGTAGCTTCTTGAAAACCATCTCTAGGTGTTTGAGATGCTCTTCTCTTGTTTTGCTATAGATCAGTATATCACCAAGATATACCACTAAAAATTTGCTAATGTAGTCTTTGAGGACTTCATTCATGAGCCTCATGAATGTGGAAGGGGCACTAGATAACCCAAATGGCATGACAAGCCACTCATATAGACCCTCATTAGTTTTGAAGGCTATTTTCCACTCATCTCCCTCATGTATTCTTATTTGGTGATAGCCACTCTTTAAGTCTATCTTGCTATAGTACTTAGCTCCACCTAGACAATCCATTAGGTCTTCTATTCTAGGGGTAGGGAACTTGTACCTTATGGTTATCCTATTAATAGCCCTTGAATCTGTACAAAGATTCCAATCTCCTCCCTTCTTAGGTGCTAGGACAGTGGGTATGGCACATGGACTAATTCTCTTTTTAATGAGACCTTGGTTTAGGATTTCTTGTATTTTCCTAGCAATTTCCTCATTTTGTTGAGGGGTAATTTTGTAAGCTGCCTTATTAGGCAGGGTAGCTCCTGGGATAAGGTCTATCCTATGACTTATGGCTCTTTTAGGGAGTAAGGCTGCTAGTTTTCCATCACTCACTATACCTTGGTAAATTTTCAGCATGCTTTGAATCTCCTTTGGTATCTTTGTCTTCTTGGTCACCTTGCCTTCATCTCCCTCTCTTGGTCTTAGCACCAATGCATAACCAACTCCTTCACTTTCTTCCAAAGCTCCTAAGAACTCTTTTTCACCAACCATGAGTATGTTTGGACCTGCTGTCTTCACCTCTACATCCTCTAACAGTGACTAGATTTTGAATGTTACCTTATCCTTCTTGAAGGTATAAGAGTTCTTCGCTCCATCATGCATAGCTTGGTGATAAAATTTCCATGGTCTACCTAGGAGCAAGTGACATGCATCCATAGGTAACACATCACACAAAACTCTATCCTTGTACCTTCCAATTGAAAACTCTACCCATGCTTGTTCATTCACTAACACATGGCCTTTATTGAGCCATGTGACCTTGTAAGGGTTGGTGTGGGGTATCCTTGTCAACTTTAGCTTGCTGACTGCTTCCTCTAACACAATATTGTCAATAGAGCCTGAGTTAGTGATGACTCTACATACTTTCCCCATCATTTTGCACTTTATCCTAAATAAAGATCTCCTTTGGCTTGGCTCCTCCTTCACCGGTTCTTTGATCAAAGTTCTCCTCATCATGAGGTTATCTCCTTCCTCTGAATTCAATGGTATTTCAATATGTTTGTCTGCTGTATTAGATTCCTCATGAACTAGGTTAGTTCTCCTGTCACCTCCTTGTGAAGAACTACCTTTCTCTGGGCATCTATAGGCAGGGTGTCCCATTTGATTGCAGTGATAACACTTCATGTTGGAAAAGTAATTACCTCTTCCTTTTCCACCACTTCTCCCTCTAAAGTTAGAGCCTCTTCCTCTACCACCTCTACTAGAGCTTCCTTCTTGCTGCTCAGTGTACTTAACTTCTCCTTGAGCCCTTGATTCTAAACTCCTTCCACTATTACCACCTCTTTGTCCTCTACTGTCCTTTCCTTTACCCCTACTCTTGGAGGTTTTCTCTTTCTTCCTTTTGCTTTTCTCCTCTATCTTCAAGGCCATTTGATAGCATTGGCGGATGGTTTTGAAGTTCACTAGGCTCATGTCTTCTTGAATAGACCACTTGAGTCCATTCAAGTACCTTGTGAACTTGATGTTTTCATCTTCAACCACCTTTGTTTTTAAGCACAACTTTTGGAGCTCCTCGATGTATGCTTGGACATCCAAATCTTTTTGCCTAAGATTGTGTCTCCTCCTATGTAACTGGACTTCATAGTCATCAGGTAGGTAGGTTTTCCTTATTTTAGTTACCATGCCCTTCCATGTAACTATAGGACCCTTTCCTTCTTTTTCTCTTTCATTTTATACAAACTTCCACCATGTGAGAGCTGAACCTCTTAGTCTAGAATTGGCCACCATAAATTTTTGTGCTTCTAAGATACCATCACACTCAAAATGGTTCTCAATGTTGTCTATCCAATCCATGACTGAATCTGGATCCATCTATCCACTGAAAAGAGGCACACCCTCCAAAGCTTTGCCACTTAAAGCCCTTAGTGCCTTCAAGAAGGGTTCTTCAAGGATAATAGGGTCAGGGGTTGGAGCTTCCTCCTCCAACTCTATTTCCTTTTCCCTTGCTTCTTGCTCTTCTTTCTGATCTACTTTATCCTTTACCCTATCTACCATTTCTTGGACTTCATCTAAGAGTTGCTCCATTCGAGCTAGTCTTTCCCTTAGTGTCTTGTTGTCCTCTTCATGCTCTTCTACCTTCTTGGCTAACTCAACATTAGTCACCATTGTAGTACCTTCCTCTAACCCAAATGATGGATTCTCTCCTACTGATTCAGAAGGTTGCAACATTAACCACAAGCCTGATCAAAACAGGCTCTGATACCAATATGGTGTATGTGCTTCAAGATGAGCTTGCACAACTGCTAAAAAGATCTTCACTATCTTCTTACAGGATCCTAATCTCCTCTAGGATCTCCAAAAAGGCTTAGATGATTAACTAAGGCCTTGTCTAGCTCTTTTCTAAGAGCCCAACACTTTGTGCTTAACCTTGAAGGACAACCACCTTTAGTTTGCTTCCACTTTCTCCTGCATTTAGAGGACTCTAAGTGCTACCATTTCATAAATCACTGAGTTGATTGTAGGTGTGTCTAATATAGTTAAATCATGCCATTTACTTCCATTTGAAACCATTTTGGAGGATCTCCAAATCTCTCTCCAATCAGGTGTCAGGATTTGTCTTGAGAGGCCTAATTCCATGTAACCATTGACAGTGTTCTTTTCCTCGTTTCTTCCAACACTTCCCAAACAACCTAACAACCTAATCCCACATTCGAGTACCTTTTTGGATGTTCTAAGAGATTCACCCACTCTTAGACTCCTAGGTCTTCTTTACATAGGCTTCCTAGTATCTAGGGAAAATAGGGCTAATGGACCTAGTTTATAGGACCTCATTGGTTTCTCACCTTACAACTCAGTCAAATAGATTGGTTAAACCTCAATCCTTATGGCATGAGAGGATATGCCCATACCCTCCCTAGAACTGTACCTATTCCATACTGTACTTTAATCCCCTGCCTGTATTACTCAATTCTTCACTGTCAAAACTGTAACCGGGCACTCTAAGCTCGCCTAGAACTTGACATTAAACTCTTTGCTTGACTCTTCAAGACTCCTCACACTAAATATGTATAGACCAATGGCTTCCCTAAAACTTCCATCCATCCTCAGGAAAATCCCATGACTATATTTCATGGGGAAGCCATTCAAAGACAAACTGATCAGAACAGAACTAGTAAAACCCTTAACCCTAATCTATTTAACCTAGACACTAACTCAGCACAAATCAACCTACTTATAGAATGGAAAAGCCTTATTACTATCCTATGAACACAAATCCAACATCAAATCAGAATAAGTAACCAGTATTCTATCACTGTCACTCCATATACTCAGTATTCACACAAAACATAGAAATTGTAGAGCTATATTCTCATTATCTCCAAAAACTTGACTACAAAAACAACTCACTCTCCTAATGAGATTCAAGTCTTGGTTCATATTAGATGCCCACTCCATGATTCTAGGGCTTGTTGGCCAATCTCCACCTACAAATCTGATCAAGGGAATCCAAAGGCAACAGAGTTGCATGCAACAAACTATGGTAACTTCCTTACAACATTTGGCATCTTCCTTCATGCCTTGATCCTATTTCTTAGGACCACCATTCCCTCAAGATCTCGAGTAACCAACACATTAAAAAGGCCTTAAGGCATCTTTACAACCACATTAAGTGTTTAGAACAACTTAAAGACCCAAATCTCCCCAAGACAACAAAAATAAAGAAACATAAACTACTAACAATGGCAAAAAGTGTGACCTTAGTCCTAATGACTAACTCACCTAGCCCAAACAAAAACAAGACCATCTAAGGTCCAAAATAAACACACAACAACTCTAACTTGGCTAAGGTCAGATACAAGCCAAAATGACAATCAAATGGAGGTTAGCCAAGGTGCTCCTGCACCAGGAATATCAAAATAGTAATCATATAATTGTATACCCATGTAAAGATGTTAGCTTAATCCTATGCTTCACTTAGGAGAGTACAATATCCTAAGTACAATATTACATCTAATTATTATTTTTACTTGGGATAATAATATATTTAATCTCCCTCAACTAGGTAGCTAATAATGACATATATAACCTTTAATTTGATATCACCAAATATAATCATTGCATAGTCATTCTTTCATTAATAGTAGTTTGGTGTCACCTCTATCTCAATTGATTGAGTTAACTAACCTCCCAACTCTTTGTATTGTGGTTCCATTACATTTTAATATATAATAGCATTATTCTATTTTCTAGGTTTGTGACTAATAAATTTACAGTAGATCCTAGGTCTAATTTGTTTATCACAAAATATAACATATGTAACATAAGATAAGCACATTGTTTTCAATATTGAATGATGAGGCATGTAAGAACACAAAATATGTAATTATGTAGACAATCATGTTATCACATAGGCTAGCAATGATAATCAAGTTGAAATTACCCTCGATATAGGCATATCATAAAGGAAAAGAAAACCCTAAAGGCAAGATAAAAGGCATGGAAGATTGTTAAATATTTAATTAAAAAATAGGCATGTAAGTACAAATAGGTAAGATGTAGGGGTAAAACACAATTAATGATAATTATCCCCAATATAGGAAACATGATAAGGTATCTCTAGGAGAATTATTAGAAAGTGTGAACTTATGCGTGTTGTTCCTTTGCCCAACACACCCTATTTTAGCTTTTGAAAAAATGTGGACACCCTCTTTTTAGCTTAGGTGAGAGTTCACCTTGAAGTATTAGTAGTTTCCCTAAAATCCTCATGATTTAAAATTGATCAACTCAAATGGCTAAAATCTTAGCATGATTGGAAAAAGCTTTGAAAATGATCCTTGTGTTCTTTTGAAAGTTTGTAAAGATATATTAAAATAATGATTATTTTTGCTTATATATTTTACTCTCCTAACTATTCCAAAACCAATGTCATAACCTTTTTTCTGCAAGACTGGTTAATTTTAATTTCCTAGCAAAAAGGGTATTTTCTACAAAAAAATCAACTCGTGAGTTACATTAAGTAATGGTTAAAAAACATTCATTAAGGGTTTCCCACACTTGATGATTTATAAAGAAAAGTTAATTGTTTGTAGAAATTTTATGTTCATCTAAAGTTTCTCAATGAACACTTGGCATAATTGTTGGTGTGAATAAGGTATTTTACCTAACTAGTTCACCTAGTAGGTCCTATTCACATGGTAAGTTTACTTAGATCCTAAGAATATTTCTAGAAGTCTTAGTTGGCATTAGATCTTATATTATCTTATGCAATTTACTTCTTGTGTACTAGGTCATTTAATATTAGTTGTCTCATGTCATAGGATTAAGACACTTGTCATGATCTTGTCTAATCCTATGTCTTTGTATAATGGGTATAATGGGAAATCGATTAGAACTTAATTTAATATATTAGGGTTAGAAATATCAAGAACCCAAAAAGAAAAGATCAATTAAACCCACTAACCAATGAATTGGAATGAATCTTTAAATGAGTAAAACACAAAATCAAGAACATAACTTTAATCAAGATCAAATTACTCAAAAAAGAAAAAGAAAACCTAGTACCCCATTATTAAATCTTGATGGATTTGATGTGTTGGATTGCTCAAACCTTAGAAACCAATTGTGCAAAAGCTCCTCAGTAATGATATTGATTCACAAAATGCTTCAAGATGATACAAAATGATGATAAAATGCTCAAGATCTAAAAAATGCATGAATATGAATGCTTGTAAATTGATTTATGAATGAATTTTTGAATGAATTTGGCTTAATTTATAGATTTTCAAATTTTCGATCGACGGTGGAGATTGAAAGTTGAAATCAATGGTGGAGATTAGATTAAGAAGATCAACCGTGGAGAATTGATGAGAGGTTCAGTTAACTAAAAATATCTCCTTATTTTAAGGAAATTAGTTTGAAAAGAGAATATTCCATCTTTTAAAATAGAGTATTCCTTTGAGAGGGAAAGTAGGGAATTAAATAAATCTAATTTTTTTATTTAATTGTGAGAGGAAGAGAATGTTCCGTGTGCAAGTTGGAGGAAAAAATAAATAATTAAATAATTAAAAATTATTTAATTAGGTGGGATGGAAGAAAATTAGGATTAATTAAATAATCAAAATTATTTATTTGATATTGAAAGAGAAAAATGATGAATTAATCAAATAATTAAAAAATTATTCAATTGATAGAGGAAAAATGATGAATTGGAGAAATAATGATGAAGATGATGAAAATTATGCAAAATGATGAAAAATGCATAAAGTGATGCAATGATGATGGAAATGATGAACTATGGAATGTGTGATGCATTCGGATAATTTTATATGTCTACAATCTCACCTTGGCTATATAACCAAGGGGTCTCATTTGTAAAATCCATTGTCATTGCAGATATTTCATATTGATCACATTTGATCTAATATTATTTTGCATCCATTATTAGAAAGTTATGCTCTTGTTTTTTTCTCTTGTAGAAGGTTATTTTTGGTCTCGCAAGTGATCCCAATAGTTTGATTCCTTGAGTGACTAACAATAGTATCTGATTCACTTGAAATCTCCCATAGATTAAGTCTTGATGACATCATTGTTGCATCATTTCCCATTTGCAAAGGTGCCTATTTCATCTAAACTAGATCATTACAATTGCTTGTATTAGATTCGATACTAGGAATTATCATATTTTATACAAAGATGGCATCAACATTACACCATGCTAACAACATAAATCTATACCTTATCCTCTTCTTATGATATATGATGATATCTCATCAGAAATTTTTGTCCAAACTATATTGTTGAGTGAACATCAACTAGCTCACTAACCTTTTCCTATATCGAAACCCATTCACCTTAGAATTCTTGCAAAGAATTATGAAAATTCAATTAAATTATGCGAAAGGATGTTGTCCAACTAAACCTTTTATCTTAATCTTCTTCTTAGTCATTTAGTTCTTGACTTATCTCAATTTGAGAGAGGTAGTCAAGCCCTGGGTTTTTTCACCCTAATTTTACCACAATGTTAAAATCAAATTCTTCAAATAGAAGCAACCATCTACATATTCACCCCTAGGTTACTGATCTATTTAGTGTTGAAACTGAAGGTAAAACTGTAGTAAAAATGTAGCTTAAATCTTATAAATTATGTGCAATTGTAGATTCAATTTTAGTATTATTTGTCAAAATCTCTTGTGTATGATTAATCTTGACTTAGATCAATTTTAATGTTGTAGAAAGTAGATAGAAGATTGTAGAATAAATATAAGACATAATAGAAAGGACACAACATGTATGTGGAGAAACCCTTTTGGGAAAAAAGTCCACCAAAATTGGTCTTTCTTGCATTATTTAACCTTTGATTAAGATTACAATAACACTTATTCAATTCTCCTTGATATGCTTCCTTTGTTCCTCAACAAATTTTCTTCACAACCTGCAATATTTTCTCACAAAACTCTCTCATACAATTGCTGCAATAATAGACAATATTCTTGCTTACAAACTCATAAGAGTTAACAAATATAATATCACAAATCCTCTTGAGAAAATCCACACCTAGGGTTACCAAGTTGAGTTCAAACATGCATGACAAAGTCAAACAAGAGTCTCCCTCAAAGTTGGCACCCAACACTGAAGTGTTAACCTCATAGTTGTCAAAAATATCTTTTACAAGCTCATCCTCAAAGTAGGCATCCAAACTGGGTCCCACTTAACTAAACATTATAAATATCTTTTCCATGCAATAGTTGTAACTCAAAGATACCAACTTGGGCGCCCAAGGTGGGCCCGAGTTAATCTTTGTTAAATAAAACACATCTGTCATCGATTCATGCAAAATAATGTGCATGAATGATCCTCCATCTATTAACTGAATGTATCCACCTGTTATCTATCTGTGCAACTCAAGTCAACTAAGATTAACTAACATGCAACTGAATATAACTGAAACATAACTAAACTAAACTAAACTAAATTGAACATCAATCCCTATTTTATAGGTATTCAACATGCATAAATCAAAATCCTTATTTTGTAGGAACCTAAGATGCATTTATGAAGTGTACTCAATTCACTAACTAGTTAACTGAACTAAGGTGGATCCCACCTCCCATGTGCTCCTATTTTGTAGGAGCTCACTCCAAGGCATCCCCACATGCTCCTAACACTTAGAAATAACTACAAATGTCAAATTAAATGTTTATTTCATTCCAAATTAATCTCTTCCTAATCCTAGTGTTGTGAAACACATTCCAAGGACTTAGGAGATACATGAAATATATTAAGAATGCAATTAAATGGCATCTTGTTCCCAACATTTAGTACATACTTCAAGGTATCATGATTGATATAGAGTGTAGATAGTAAATAGTGTCTAAATTTTTATAATGCATACACCATTGTCAAGGCCTCTCCTTTAGTAGTTGTGTAGTTCTTCTTTTCTTATCATAGTTTCATATAGGAAAAAGCAATCAAATGGTCTATATTTACCTTGGGTTGTGCCAACACTACTATAGTTATTTCAGAAGCATCCACATGAACATAAAAAGGAGTTGTCCAATCTAGGAAAATAAGTATTGGTGATTCTACAATTTTTTTTTTAATGTGTCAAATGACTTTTGACACCAATCTATCCACTCAATAGATCTATTTGACTTATTTTTCAATAATTCTTATAATGGTGCTACTATTGTCTCATATCCTCTTATAAATGTGTAATAGTATCCAATGTATCCTAATATTTTTTTTACTTTAAGGCCTAACTTTGGTGGTAGTAAAGTAATAATTAGGGACAAAAATTGGGGATCCATAATTAGTCCTTCTTTACAAATGATATTTCCTAACAATGTGTCAAAGGGTGTCACAAAGATGCATTTATTTATATTGAGAGATATTTTTAGACTAATACATCATTATAACATGGTGTGAAGTGTTTATATATGCTCTTTGACTAGTCCATATGTAGTCGAATCATCCAAATATACTTCTAGGAAGTTATATATGAAGTCTTTGAATGTATTTACCATTATGCAACTAAGAATTTTTGGTGCATTATGTAACCCAAAGGGCATAACTGTATACATGAATGACCCCCATTCGGTAGAAAAAGTGGTTTTTTTATCCTTAATTTTTATTTGGTGATAAATGGAGAACCCATATGTAAAGGAGTATATCTCTCTCCCTAGTACTAATTCAAGTATTCCCTATGTGAATGGTGTAGGAAATGGATTGTGGATGCATGCTTTATTAATCTCTCTAAAATATATACAAATCCTTATTTATCTTGTTTTCTTATTTTGCGCTACTAGTGGACTAATCCATTCCACATCCTCCAATGGTTTAATGATTCATACAATTAGCATTTTTTCCAATTCTTCTTTTGAAAGGAAATATAGGTGTAGAAATAGCTTCCAAGAATGGATCTAAGCAAGAGAGGGTTACAAAATTTTGTTATAAATCTTTAAACTATTACAGTTTAGATGCACATTCATTTATTAAATTCCAGATTTAAATATATAAAATTGTAACACGCATATTTACATGGGAAAACCCTTTCGGGAGAAAACCCACACACCAAAGAACAAATCAATTATATTAAATACAAAGTGGTTGAAATACAATATCAAATTTTATGCTCTTGCAAGTGTCTTTACACTATGATACAAATTTGGAGTAATTCTGACAACATAACGACTTCTCAAAAAATACAAAAATTATCTCACAAAATACATAATATTTCTCATATTTAAAAACCTCTAACATGGGTGCATAGAGTGCCATGTGTCATCTCCACAATATTTGCATGCATTCAAACTAAAATAGAGAACCTGCACAAGTCCTAACTGACCAATAAAGCAACTTGTCAATCATGCACCAACATGCAACAATATGCAACCACATACAAGGCATCCAACTCCATATTTTATAAAAATATTAATTCACCTTGACATGCATGCCATCCCACTAGAGAAAATCTATCCAACTACCAATTTTTAACTCCCCTTTGATTTCTACTCTCTCTAAATGTTTGTCATAGTCTTGTTTAGCAACTTTCCAAAATCTCACCAAGTGATAACTCAAGATACATGGAAACATGTCACTATGGTGCACCTTTGAGAGGTTTTCACAAACACCTCTTCCCAATTAAGTGCCCAAGTGACAAGTGGCACAATTTCATGCTCTCCACCAAACATGTAGGAAGCCAATTCGCAAACAGGTCCCAAAAATTGTTATATCAACTCAAAAAAATATCGCTTAGGATTTAATTAATAAAATATATAGAAAAAGGAATAATTTAATTAATTAAATATCTTGGGACTCTCTAAGGTTGAGACGCCTTAATCCCAACATCTTTCACCCTCTTTTTCATATTAGGGCTTAGTCTATGTAGACATGGAAAATTGACTGACACACTTGATCCTGATTACTAACATTATTTCGTCCTAAATCATACTCTTAGCTTATCATCACTCTTCATCCATTAATTAAATAAATTATTATTTATCTAATTAATTCATTCTCCCCTGCTGATTAAATTAATCAATTTAATTTAATTAACCCTATATCTCTGTTCATTTAAATAATTCAATTTATTTAAAGTCCTCTTATTAAATTAAATAAATTAAACCTTAATTGAGTTAATCTAACATTATCCCCTTTAGTTAAATAAATTAAAAAATTTATTTAATTAAACCCTTCCTCTCAATTTGATTTAAATCAATGCATAAATTTAAGTCTAAATTGTTACATCTCCTAATTCCTCATTACATTAATTAATCTTTGATTAGTTTAATCTTAAATCATGTCTCATCCTCTAGATTTTACCACTTGCACATAAAAATAGATTTAATTCATTTATTAAATCTCTATTTTCTCTCAACATGGCATAAAAGGGGAATATTCCCTCAAATTTGAATTCAAATCCAAGTGGACTTAGTCCTTCCAACAAGGCATTTATTTCACCTTACAAGTCCTTTTGCCTTGAGGCAAGTGGCCATAACTCCATTTTCTTCCCTCTCCAACAAGCCATTTCACTAATTTCAAACTCCACCTAATAGCATTTATCATGCACATTGACCAAAATGTGTTCATTCCTCCTCCAATCACATGTGGACAAGTGGCACTTAGCCATTGGATGTTGAATGATCTCACATTGCTCAAATCTTGCTCATTCTTCCAATTTTAAATCTATAAATGAGAGAATCTTCCTCTCATTCTTCATCCATAATTCAAATGCAAAGTTATTATCTTCACATTAGATCAATTTCATATATTTCTTGAGCATTTGCCATCACCATAGCTAGGTTATTGCATGTTTTTTCAAGGAGTTCATCTTCTTCTTCATCAACAAAGTGGATCGATTTTCATCATATCACCAAGCTTACAAAGGAGTTGGGAAAGGGCCAATTTCTACACATAATTGACACTGATTCCCCCATGGGATTAATAGTTTGTTCATTAAAATAGGATTCATTTACTTTTATTTGTATTGTTCTTCATTTTCTTCCTATGTTAATGTTTCAATCTAATTTCATGGGGAATCTTAGTTCTAACTTGCATTTCAATCTAATAATGTGCTTGTTTTCCATGTTTGTGCAGGTGTAGGATTGGGGTTCACGGTCTATATAGTCTTTTCTTTCGAGGTTTGACCCCTTCTTTTAACTGAATTTTTATGACCCTTACTTCTCTAATACCTTTCAGATCAATAAATGTTTGAGAAAATAAATCTTCATACTTAGACAATATTTCTACTACCTATGTTACTACCTTTTCATCCCAATAATCTCCAATCTTGGCTAGTTTTGGGTCACCTATGATAGCTATATTTTATTACATTGGTGGTTGTAGTTGCACCAAAATATCGGCTTGTTAATGCCCGATACAATTACCAAATTTATACAAGATCCAACGGAGGCAGTTAAGCCATGTCACGAACCCAAGCACCATGGTGCATAAGACCAAGGGACACACCATCTTGCAAAAATCCCCCCAGTACAAGCGATGGGTTCAAACTTATGACCTCGGCTCTAATACCAATTTTTACATTGGTGGTTGTCATTGCACCAAAAGATCAACTTGTTAATGCCCGATACAACCACTAGATTTATACAAGATCCATAGGAGGTGGTTAAGCCATGGCATGAACCCAAGCGCCAAGTTGCACAAGGAAGGCCAAGGGACACACCATCTTGCAACATATTTCCTATCTTATTTTTCAAATTTGATTATAATAATTATCTTTAGGTTCCTTTTTGTTTTGTATTTCTCTTTCTCTTTTACTGACTTGTATGCCAAATTTAGGTTATCTTCTTCATTTTCTTGATGTGCGATGTAACATCTCTTTCATGGTTATTGATTTTATTCTTCCATCCACTTTATAATTTTTCATAATCCTATTGTCTTTAATGGTGGTGGGTTATGCTCATAAGTATCTATTTTTTGTATTCTATTGGTTTAAATGTGATTTCATTCATCTTCAATAATGCATTATGAATCTCTATGTTTGTATCATAAAAAGAGAAGGTATGTATAAAATAAGCATGGAGCTCATCCCAATTTTTTGTACTTGCTCTCCTCTTCTAATTGATGTATCATGTTTGGACAACTTGTGTTAGAGTCCTATGGAACATTTGTATGTAAAGCCAAGTATCATATCATCTTCCATATTTCCATGCTATTAAGCAAATTTATAATCCTTCTTTTGGTAGAACTTAATCATTACATTTTGGGTTTATCTTATACTCTCCTTCCACTAGTAGGTATCTTGTTCATATTAGGATCTTGAAAGTGTACCATATAGGAATTTTGTTTTTATGAGTATTCCACTAAATTGCAGCTTTACATACTAATATGTCTTGTAGTGCATCAAATCTTAAATCCTTTTTTATCAAGTGTGTTCCATAACCTCTAGGTATTTGTTAAGGTCTCTAATGCCTTAGTATTTTTATAGTTTAATATGTGAAATTCCCCTAGAAATGTGGTTTATGTATGGTAATACTTGGGGATTAGATGCACCATCGTGGATTTTATCTTTGTCATCATTGTGTTGTAGGATTTTCCAGGTTGTGTTAGAATGCAACAATGTCTTTGATTCCCTATGTATCATGAATACCCTTTTAAATCTATAAATTTTTTGAGATTTGAGTTTTGGTTATTTGTACAAGCATGTGAAAATGAAGACCTTCCCACTATCAATGCTTCTATTGTCACTCTCCATCTCTATGTAACATATCCCTCTAAGTTAGGTTATTCTAATAATTTTATTTTAGGTGTCTTGGCTATAGAGTATAATAACTTAAGTTTTCTTTATCATCTTCTTCCAATTTTATTTCCTCTATGTGAGAATTATTTTTTCTACACCTAGTGGTATATGAACTATTATATTCTCATTAGCAAAGGATAATTCTTTCTTCCTATATTTCACTATTCTATTTGTGTTGACAAACCATTGTAACCCTAATAATGCATTGAATGTATCAAATGGTTCTTTTATCACAACTATTTAATTCTACTAGTTTTTTCACCCCAAAGTTGTTGATATCTACATTATTCCATGTTCCAAGAGCTCCCATTGAGAACCCATCAACTAAGTTGATGTTATATGGTGTGTTATCTAGCTTTGGTTTACCTAATTTTTCCTTGATCTTCTTGGGAATCGTATTGATGTCAGATCCTAGGTTTACCAATATTTATTTATTTTCTTGTGGTTGATATGTGCATTTATCATCGGTGGTTTTTATTTCCATGCACAATTTTTTTTGACATTTTTCTTGATTGTGATAGCATGGCTTCTTGCTTGTTCCACTACTTACAAATTTGTCTTAGTTTTTCTAATAAATTATTTTGTTTTGCTAAGTTTTTTATCTATTTGAGTATAATAACTTCTTCTTTTAAGAAGTAGCTAATTTATTTTTGTTGTTTTGTATTGATAATTTTCTTCTATTTCTCAATGATTTGATCATGTTGATATTTTTCAAGAAGAATCTATCTTCCTCATATTCCTCTTCATTGTTGTCTACATTTTTGTATCATAAATTGATTATTTTATTTTTGTGGTATCAATTCCTTATTTAGTGACTACCACAATTTCATTTTTCTTCCTATTTCTTTTCTTTTTGGTTCAACTTCCAATATTATTATTTGAAGATATTTTCTTCTATAAAGCTATTAGAATTATATAGTTCCTCCTTTTTCCACCACCTTGCTGCTCGTGGTGTCTCCTTAGGTACTTTTCTCATTAGTCTAGCACCTCTAGTTGTGTTGGGCTCTTGTAGCTCACAACTATTTGATTGGGGTGGTGTATTTTAGAAATAATGTTGTGTCTTATCAAAATTGAACACATCATGGTCTAGGTCTCCACAAAAATCACATTGTTTCTTTTGGTCTGACCAACATTTTGTTGAGTAATGACCTTGTCTGGTGCATTTATACTAGTTGACATCTTCTCTTCTATGAATACCTCTTCCTCTTCCCATTTGTAATTATTAAATGATCTCCTATCATAATTTTGGTCTTTGGGAGGGGTGTTATGTAGTGTGTGTAAGCAATGAAAATCATAAGCTAAAAATTAAAATAACTCAAATACAAAAAAATTGAAATTCAATTACATCCAACCTATAAAATCCACTAAAAACCTCAAAGATAAGTCGATGATGTTGATTCACCTTGTTTGGATGTGGATGCAATCTCAAGTAGCATAAAAGTAATAAGACAATGAGTGATAGTTTGAAAAAATGTAATAGGTTAGATGTATAATGGATCCAAATGAAGAAAATGATTGAACTTATAGACCTAGGAGATTTGGATGAGGATTAGAACCTAAGTTACCTAGAAAATCAGTGGAGTCAACTCAACTGAAATTAGAAATTTTCCAATTCAAGTCATGAGAGGATAATATTGAATTTTCTAATTAAAATGATGGATAAATGTGCTCATGAAGTTTCTAATTTCATGCTTAGTTAACTGATGAAGAGTGGAGATATTTCAAAAATGAAATAAGAGTTAACTTAATGGAAGAAAGACTTGACTGAAGTAGTGGATATAGAAATTTTAAGTTTCCTAATGAAGAGTAATTTAATATATTAGTAATTATGGAGTTCACTAAAGAGATGAAAATGAAAATTATTTGAAAAAATAGAAACTAGATCACATTTAATTAATTAATAAAATATTATTTAATTAAATGACTAAGTGTGGTGTGATAAATGGATAATAAGTGTTACACCCCACTTGTGTAGTTACTATTTACTATTACTACATAGGGTAAATAAGAATGTAATGTGAATTTTGGAGATGAATAAATTATGCTTGTACCTTGTTATCAATATGAATGTTTATCTCATTTGATGTTATCTTAGTTAATGTTATTTCATTGGGAGATACTACATATATGTGAATGGATGGTTATTGAATTATTATTCTAACTTTGGAGATGTTTATATATACTGCATATGTTGTGAACAATTGACTGTCGTGTGTATGTGTTAGTAGATGCAGGTATGTGTTTCATTCCTCCAAATAGAGGGGAAGTATCACTCAGGAGAAGATCTTGGTCAAGTAACTAGTAAAAGTAAATTATTAAGCATTTACACACACCACATTAGAATGATTTAGTTGAGTCAGTTTGTGGGTAGCTAGTAAGTCATCCTTAGATGATATGTCTACATTTGAGAGTCTTGTTTACTACTACATGCATTATTGGGTGATGCTTATCTTTTGATCTTTTGAGATCTTTCTTGTGCTTTTACGATTATATTGACAAGTGAGATGTATGTGGAGTAAGTGTATATATATGCACATACATGTCAATGGAATCTAACAACATGTATATGTACATGTATAGATGTACCACACATAGACACTTATCAATATGAAGGTAATTTTGAATGGTTAAATGTGAATTAGATGTGAACATATATATATAGTATATACACATATCCATATGTATATGTATATCGATACACACATACATTGGCAGATGGACACACTCATATAGATGTATAGATATAGATATACCTAGATATACGTGTACATAGAGGGATATACATTTATACATATATATATATGAATACATTCAATATAATGTGTTTATTATATACTATCTTGTTTGTACTCTTATATATATATATATCAAATGTATGCTTACATTATTGACTTTTGATATATATATATATATATATGTATGTATATGTAAATATATTTATTAACGGTTATATATATACATATATATAAATACATGATGGTATTTAAATATATATATATGTATATAATATATTATATATAATAACATATATACTTAACATATAATATTTGTTAATAGAAATAGACTATCACGTACTTTGGTAGAAGTTAATTCATAAAGGCTTATTATAGTTGATAAAGACTATGATATTGGAGGTCAATCATAGTCACTTTTAACTATGTTTTAAGAGGCTAATAAAATAGCTTATGAGTGTTTTGGTGAAGCCGATTCTCACTCTTTCTGCCACGCGATATGAAACACTTATATTGCATTTTGAGTTGTTGTTGATGTCGATGGACTTATTTGAAGCCTTAGTAAAGATTAGATTTGACTTAGTAAACATATTTTCTATGGTATTTACATCTGTTGGAGACTTTATCAAACATATTTATCAGCTTAATCTGACTCATCTTGTATGCAATTCGATGGATTCTTGTTGTTAAGAAGATGTCTTCAATTCAAATTGAACATATGCAGATTGAATAAGTCTTTAGATTGTTGTCAATAAGCAAGTTGACTTGTAGGTTGTTATTTTGAGTATTAAGTTAGGAAGTCACCACCTTTCTGTTGTGTTTCATGTGTTGCTTTGCATGGAGCTTGTTGTCCATTAACATGCCTAAAATGTAGGCTATGAGTTTATCATGTTGCTCTATAAATAGTTGAACCATTTCATTTGGAAGGGACACATTCTTCCACAAGATTACACATCTTTTGCAATTCCTATTTCTGTATTATTTCCATCCATAATCTATTTTACATTGTGAGAGAGAAAGGGAGTGAGTTCTATTTAGTTTGTGAGGAAGATATTTTTGAGAGGAGTAAGCTATCAACTTGAGAGATAGAGTTTATTTGTAGCATACTTGTGAAGCTAATTATCAAGCTTGTTGTTTTTGGAAAGGGATGCATTGCTAACATTTTTTTGGATAAGCGATAATAGGCATGGAGATCTCTTCTTCTTGTTATTTTACTTTTGAATGACATGTCTTGCATGCATGGATGAGATGTATTTTCCCAGTATGTGCATTAGAGAGATTAGAGTGCTTTTAAAAGTAAATTAAAGCTTTTATGTTATTTTAATATTGTGTTTTTAAGTTCTCCATAGTAGGACATGGATGCTTATCATAGGTATTATATACTAGGTTTGATTGAACACGAAAGGCACATATGGTACACTTAGCTAAATTATTGATTTAACTAGGAAAGCTTGTGTTTACTCCTAGGATGGACAATCCAGCATGGGTAGGAGTTTGTGTACTTACTAGTTAAGTAGGTTTATTCTAAGTAGATTAATATTCTGATAGGTTATCTCTAGGATGAATGACTAGCTTAAGATAGACTTAAGTCAAATCAACCTTGAGTAGTGTATGTGATAGATGACATCATTCGAAGTACTGAATGAGAACACTTTAGCCAAAGTAGTGTGAATGTTTGAGACTCCACTCTAGATTATGTGACTATCGAGACTACAGTATCAGTTCACCGTGATCCAATATTACATGTTGTATCACATGGTGAATTGTGTAATGTGAGTAAATGAATAATAAAACCACACAATCAATGAAACGTATTATATTAGAGAAATCGAAATAACAAGTAAACTGATAAAACTATTCCTTAAAACTGCTCCATTGTTTCCTATCTCTAAGGATTCCTTGAATCATAATGGCTCTCAGATTTTACTTGCACTATGACTTTCAGAATGACAACCTAGAGAATGGATGTTGTGAAATGCAAGAATCCTAGTTCCTACATGATTTGATAAACTATGTGATTTGCAGTAAATGATAATGGTGATATGATAATGGATATGATACTAAATACTATAATGGAAATGTAGTTAATAAACTAAGCCATGATTCTAAATTAATATGCTTCTACTATGCTAAATGCTCTAAATGCTCCAGGATAATTTCTATAGAGGAAATTTTCTCAAAGATGGGATATGAAATGTTGGAGAATGATTTTTTATTTATAGGATTTTCAAGGCATATTATGATGTGGCAGGATTTGATGGTCAAGATTTTAGCTGGAAAGATGAATGGTGGAGGATGAAGAAGTTAGAGGGAATCATGGAGAGTGTTCCCTTTAATAGAACACTTTTCCAAGTGTCCAAAGTTTGTTTCAAATTTGTTGAGTATAATTCCATTTAAAAATTAGAGATATTTAAATTCATGAGACACTTGATGAGGTGGACGAAGGTTAAAGAGTTATGTAGAAATGTGACAAAATTGAATTTAGAAATTCAAATTTAATTAGGGAATTAATCAAATAAAATAAATTAGTTAGATTTGTTTATTTAATTAAAAGTAGATGAATTAAGAGGGTTTATTAGTTAAATACCTTGTATTTAATTAATCGATTATCCTAATTGATTTTAGGTGTATACATATTTCCCCTCTTTGAAGTGATGTGTTTACACATTGCTTCAAAAAAAAATTCGCTGATGTGCTGACAAATTTTTTTGATATGCCCCTGACACTGATTTCTAGGTGATGACGAATATATGCCCCCTCAGGAGATAAATCGGTGAATTTTGGAATTTTTAGGATTTTTTGAATTTTTTATGATTTTATGATGATTTGATGTTGATTTCAAATTTTTATGTTTTCAAAACAATTTATCTCTTGAAAAATGATGTTGAACCTGCCAAGTGATGAATTGATTAATTAAGCCCCTTTGAAAAATTAAATAAATCAATCCCATAAAAAATCCCACTTAATCACCCTTTAAAAGGTAAAAAGAGGTGAAATGAAGTTCATTTGTGCATTTTGATTTTGAAAATTTGAGTGAGTAAAGCAACCTAGTGCAAATTGAGCAAGATGGTGATTCTGATCCAAACTCATCGGTTCTAGCACGTGCGACATCACAACTTCCTAGCAGCGTATGGACCTTCGGTACGTACCCCGAAACACTTCTTGGTAAATTGTACATTTCGTTTTTCCCTCATTTTTCACATTTCAAATTCAATTTTTCATGTTTTAGCGCATTAGGTCACCGTTGTAGTGCATCCATAGATTGTTCTAGCACATCAAGTGGTTTAGCAAATAAGGTTGATTGTTTAGCACATTCAACTTCTATACTGGCACACCTAGTAGATTAGCAAATAGATAGAACTTTTTAGTGCATTTAGGCAATGAGTTAGCACATACAATCATTTAGCGCATAGTAGTCAAGATTTAACACATCTATGAAATTTTCTAACGCATAGAGTAATCTAGCACATTGATGTAGTGAAGTGGCACATTGATGAATTTTGATGGTGCATATGGTAATTTAGCACATAGAGACACTGTTTTGGTGCATCGGTGAAGTCTTCTAGTGCATCCATGTGTTTGGCACATAAATAGACTGTTTTAGCGCATCCATGCCAGATTGATGAATTTTTTATTAAACTCCTTTCTTTTGATGATATTTGATCACACCAACCTTCAATTTGATGTTGTTTGATGATGTTGATAGATTAGATGATGATTGGTCTCATGATAGGTGAAATTCAATGATAGGATGATGATGATTGACCTCATGATAGGTGAGGATCAATGATAGATTGATATTGATTGACCTCATGATAGATGAGTATCAATGATAGATGCTCACGAGATCAGATAAAAATATCTCCAAAGCTGATTAGATTGATAGGTTGACTGATTTTTGATTGATTGATAAGATAGTTGACTTTTGATATGTTATGATGATAGGAGCCTTCGTCATTCCTGATGTTGCGGGAGTGCTTCCCTAGGACCTGGGATTTGATTCCACATTTAGATCAGGCTGATCTAAATATGATTGGACGATGTGGGTTGACTTCATTGCTAGACATGCCCCAGGTTAGGATTAACCAGGGACTCCTGACAGCTTTGGTAGAGAGGTGGCACAGTGACCACAACACCTTTCACTTACCCACTAGTGAGATGACCGTGACACCAGAGGATGTTTATCGGATTATGAGAATTCTTATTCTTGGTGATTTAGTTGTGTTTGATTCCATTGAGTAGGGCAATATAGATGCTTTACGGAAAGTGTTCAAGGATGATTGGATTTGCGGCTATGAGATTCCATGGAGAGAGATGGTTGATGCATATGCCACATTGCCATGTGTGCTTGCTAGTTACATTGGTGGATTCCTATGTCCCAACCATAGGTTGAAGGGACTCTCAGTTGGATGGGACTAGATATTAGAAAGTATGATCACACAACAGACTTGATATGTATGGGGATCCTGCATGCTTACTCATTTGTACCATGATCTATATCAGGTGGTCTACCTCAGAGCATCTAGTTTATTAGCTGGGGTTACCCTGTTATAGATATGGGCATGGGACCACATAGCTATCACTCGACCTGTTCCAGAGAGACAATAACCAGTTGGGAGGCCCTACATTCATGGATACAAAGGTCTAGTCCCAATTAGGCATCTTTCTAAAACTGATATTCCAAACATACTTGAGGAAGTTTCAGTAAAAGGGCAGTAGATTCAAACTATCCAATCACTCCAAATCAACAACATGGTTGGAAATATTCAAAGAAAGTGTATTTTTTTACATTCTTTATGAAGTGTTGTAGCAACTTATTGAGTATCATCTTGCACTTCATCTAGTTTCAACTGTTCATAAGCATGAAAATCAACGTTTGTTGTTAAGGAAGGGCAACTATTTCTCACAACCAGTGAATGGTCATGTCTGAGCACTACCAATGCTGGGTAGTGTAGGGTAGAGTAGTTATTTTCTTTCAATAAGTGCTCATCACACAGTAGTTTTTATTTCAGTATTGTTTCAATTTAAATAACTGTAGATGCTACACATTTTTTGACTCCATCATAAACAAAGTCTTGATTAGTTTCTTTCAGTTATGTTTGTTGTTGTATGGTTTTAGTAACTAAGTTACAAGTTTTTTGAGTTAGAAAAGGACAAAAATGGACTCCATGCCTAATGGATTATCAAGGGAACTGATCCGGCATGCTTAGCAGGCAAGCATTCAGTAGAAATCACCAAAATGTTACCAAAATTTCATCTCAACTCAATTTGGTAGAGCTGGAAACAACTGACTACATTAAAGGTGAAAGGTGTTGCATTTTTATGCTAAGTGTTATCATTCACAATGAATTTTTCAGATTTAGGTGAGTTTCAATTTTTATTATGCATATTTTTACAACAAAATAAATTAAAATTTTTGCATGATAATATGTTGTAAACATTTTGAAATACAAACTTCGAAAGGAAAATATTTGTTTTGAAATGCAAAGGTATACAATGTTGATTTCTCATTCATGGAAGAACAATAAAAATGTTTAGGGTTCCCACACAAGCCATGGGAGTAACTAAAACAGCATATCACAACTAATTCACTATTCAACTGAAGATAAAGAAGAGAAGGAAGCATATAAGAGGAAACATAGCCATCATTGCCTAAGGAGTTTTCAACTTGGCCTACATTGACGCCCAATCCTCTTTGCTCCTGATCTCCAAGTGAATCTGCAGAATGGTTGAGAGGTTTTTTAGAGCTTTGGTTATGAATTCTCCTATATACTTTATCCACAATAAAATAGTGCATTAATAATGATGCATTGAAGCACTTGTATAACATCATACAGGAAGTACCAAGGAGAACTCAAAAATAAAACATTACAAGAACAATGAACTTCATTGTTTTATCTAATCCGTTTGTTTATTGTGTAGATTCAGGTTCATCTTTATGGTTCTTATCATTCAAGTATTTCAGCATGTGGATTAAATGGGATCCCACAAGGGTTGAGCCCAGTGTGTTGCCCCTTAACTTGAAGAAGGGTAAGCAAAAATGAAACACATTCAAAATACTTCAAAAGAAGCTTTCAATTGTAGAAGAAATTCACAAAGTAAATACAAGAAAAGTTGATTCATTTTCCATTCATGACAATCAAATTCAGAGGTTTCACCTTGTTTCATAGCCTTTTATTGCTGCCTCACATTATGTCTTTTACTATTTGTGTGTTTGGAGCATATATATTGAAGATACAACCATCATTGCAAATATATATAATGATCAAACAAATTGATTGAGGGAAGAAGGAAGTATTAATAGGTTCATATTACTATCAACAATTGAGAAAATGATAGGAACAAGAAATATGCATAAGTGAGCAAGGCATGATTAACAATGAATTGGGTAGTAGCCTTATCCCAAGAGGGAGATAATGTGATATGTGAGAGCAATGTCATCCATTCTATGATAGTAAGGGACAACCAACATACATAAGCAATAATTCAGAGAACAACAATGTCAAACCAATGGCATTCACTATGATAAAATTTAATGCATTAAGAACAAAGATATGAACAATGAGTATAACATTTAGAGCTGAGACACAATATCAAAATCTATCTTCTTTCTATAATTAAACAGTACTCTAAGTGGGGCATCATTCATTTATCATCAAAGTGTGCAAAGCCACAAAGGAGAATCAATTGAAATGCAAGCTAGGGTTTAGAAGAAACAATCCTCGTGTTTTCCTAAGCAGACAAAATACCAACCCATAAATACAAAGATGACTAACCCCTTAAGGATTGATATGAAATATTTGCATTTATATAGAAAAAATGAAGTTGAGAGGTCACAAATTTATGTGGAAAAGGGTTTTCTTTTGTTTCCATAAGAAAATGGACATAATTTATCACATTCAAAAAATAGGAATACCCTTGAAGGTGCAAAAGAAGCCACAACTTGAAAAGAATCAAAAGAAACCTAGAAGTGCAAGAAGGCCACAACTGTGGGTTTCATAAACCATTATAAAATAATGGAAGAGAATTGCATTTTTATTTTAATGGAGCCTAGGTAAAAATATAGATAAATGCTTGTTGTTCCATTATCATTAAGCTTGAATCAAGCACTTCTTTCACTAAAATCAAGAAATGGTGAAGAAATCGATTGGTGAAAGGCTTACCTTCTTTTGTTTTGAAGGGAAAATACTCAATATGACACATTCAAGCTTTCCAAAAGTTCCTCAATGGTGACTAGAAATATCAAGTAATTTCCATAGAGAAAAGAAAAGGGAAAAACTATCAGAAATTTGCTCACGCTTGCGGCTTAGAGGCCCAAAAATACTTCAAAAGGAAGGTAAATTTTCAAATATATGGTAAACACGACTTACCCTACATGAATCTTCAAGAGTAATCATCAAAAAATGTAGAGGAATGGTAAAGATTTGAGCTTCATTTGAGCAAACCCTCATTCTTGGCAATGCAACAGAGCTTCACCAACAACAAGTCTAAAGTGACAAATTATTTAGGGCTCATTTCTTTTGACTGATGCCCTAATCATTTTTGGGGTTTTTTGTCTTATGTTTTAAAAATAATCACTTCGACATTATCATTTGCATGGTAGATTGACTTAGTTTCAATCAACCTAATGATCATTTCAATAAAACCCATGGTTGAGTTAAATTGGTTCCTTCAACATGATGGTGTTTTACAAAGGTGAGTGATTTCATCCTTCCTTTGTAGGTTTGACTTAAATAATGTTAAAATTTTATTTCACAACCATACTTTTGTTTCTCATTTCTTGTCATGCTAATTGGTTGTGAGCTTCATCATGTATATATGTTTCTCATCTATTGGGACTCAAAAATTTTGTGCTAGTTTTGGTTGAGTTCCTTCTTGTTTTAGCCTTTGTTGTTCCAAGTTTATATCTAATCTGATACAATTAGTGTTGGGCCTCTATGTTTGTGTTCCCCTTTCTATCGTGTTTCTTTTTATTTTCACTTCAATCAATTATCCAAGTGAGAAAATTAAAAAGTGTTTGTGTTTTTTAGCTTTCTTGAGTGGTTTCAAAACCTATGTTTGGCCCCTCAACATGGTTTCTCTAACCTTTTAAAAAAAAATGTCTTTTATTTTTGGAATTTTGTGAAGGTTCTAGAACCTGTGTCAGGAGTTGACAATGTATTCACAACCTTGTAGAATTCCAACATAGGCATTCCAAGCTACTATATTTCTTTTGGTTAAGTCTTTATCAACACTTTATAGAAGTTTTGGAACCTCTATCAAGAGTCAACAAGGTTTTCACAAGCTTGTTATTTAAATTATAAAATATGCAAAGACTATGCTTCAATGAATTGGAAAGGTTCTAAAACATTTTTCAACTCCTAACAAGGTTCTCCTAAACTTGTTAAGGCTTGACATGATTTTTAGAACCTTTTAAAAAGTGAAGGATGGAAAATGTTTCATAAGGTTCATTAAAAATTGGAGGAAGTTTTAGAACTTGCATCGACTCCTGAGAAGGTTCTAATAACCTTGTAAAAGAATTACAAGTTCTTTCAAACCATTTTGATAGTAAAGAAAATGCCAAGTTTTGAAGGAGTGTCAACATTTTGAGGAAGTTCAAGAGCTTGTGTTGGCTCTCAACAAGGTTATCACAACCTTGTTAACTCATTGAAAATAAAGTGAAGATGAGGGGGAGAAGGTGTGCTTATTTTTTTGGTGAATATTTATTGTGGTTCATAAACCACTCATGATTCTCAATGGTAGTTTTGATGTCGCTTGGTTTTACTGACAAACAAACAAATAAAAGAGATGAAAATATATATTGTTTTTTAGTTCATTGGTGAGTTGAAGAGGTTGTGAAACCTTTGTTAGCTTCCAAAAAAGTTCTCATAGTATTATTAGAGCTTGAAAAGGTTTCAAAAACTAGTTTTATGTTTGATACCTAGTGGCGATATGTGCTCAAAATAATAAGGATTATGCAAGGAAGAGCACATGATTGATATATAGGCCTATAATATTTCATATGGTTATTTTGTTGTTTTTTGGCACCAAGTGAAATGACATGGTGCATTAATCCTTATCTACTCACTTTAATGGTGCTAACTCGCCCACTTGATCAAATTCAATGTTGATACTATTGTTTGATTTGAGATACCCATTTTGGGTATGATTCATTCTTGGTCATGGATTTTGATGCTACTATGGTGTAGTGATCAAGGTTTGACACCCTACAAGTGTTAAATGAGTATTTTGGTTCATTTTAGAGAGAGGTTAGTTTGATTGTGGTCTCTAGACACCAAAAAGTTGCAAGAAAACCATTGAAGCCAAGTCTAGATCCTTTTGGGAGATTATAGACTTGTGGAATCAAAGGAGAATAGTAGTGTAGGTGGATTTTATTGTAGAATTTCTATAGGACCTCAGGTATACATTCAAGAAATTTTCTCAGTTGTAGCTAGGGATTTTCTCTTGTCACACTTGTTGGCACAAGTTTAATGTGGATTAGATGAATATACCAACATTATAAAAATGTTGCAAGTATTGTAATGATCTCTCTCATTTTATGTATGAAAATATGTAATTATGTTGTGGATTAATAAGTATATTTTATCACAAACTTTTATGATCATTATTGTATGTAAATACATAGCTCCATGTTATTTTATTCTAGGATTTTCTCTTCTCAATGTGTTGCAACTGTGTTGCCCAATAGATAAGAACTTTTCTACAACCATACACTAATCTCAAACCATAAAATAAAAAACATTAATCAATAGTTTAGTAGTAATTAAGTCCTTCATGTGCACCCATGAATATTGATATAACCAATGAATTATTCTTAAGTGAATATTTAGTAGATATATTTCATGTGGATAATTCTTGCACAATCGTATCAATTGTAGAGGGAATTTTTGCAGTTAGTCTTCCTTGACCTAGTAACACTAGCTGGGGTTAATAGTTTAATTGGGTTTGGTTATAATTTATTTTGATTGTCTATTTTTTATTTCAAATAATTATTAAGGTATACCCCTAAGAACACCCTCTTGTGTCTAGTTTGAGATTGAAGTGTAGGAGATATAACCCACTCTCATAGAGTTCACCTTTAACCCTCATTATTTTTTCGATGAGCCGATTTCACTTGCATGATGACAACCCTAGCCTTGTGAGTTAAATATAATTTTATGAAGTGAAGCATTGGTTTTGGGACCCAACACCGTTAAGAGTGAATATCATATCATAATGAGATGGAATCCATAATAACATACATAATTATAGTTACATCTTCAATTGATTAAGGGTCTATTAGAATGAATCATGTAATTAAGAAAACATGATCAATGATAGCCTAGGCATTATTTTATTATGAATCAAACATTTGTAGCCCTAATAGAGTTACCTTTGACTTTAATCAAATCATATATCTACTATCAACTAGGGATCTATAGCCCCAATAGATGTTATTTGAATCACCCAAATAGTTGAGTTCTTGTCATATCTCTCCATTTATCATTTTATTTGCTTCTTCATTTTTCGATTTCTTTATTTTTAAACAATCTATCTCAGCTTGTAGGCAATAAATCATACTTCTAGGTTGAGAGTCACAATGGTTATCATAAAAGTTAAACCTTAATATGTTTCACCTAATATGGACCCACAACATTTTACCCTAACCAACTCATGAACAAGTAGAGTGTGTATAAAGTATAATATCTTAGACATTCCTTTCTTGAACCCCATAATTCTTCAATCCTTAACAAACCATCATCCCTAAGCTTGAGATGAGTGAGCATAGAGCCAAAAAAAATCCACATGTTAATTACTGACCTAAAATCAAAAAATGTTATCAAGAAAATTCCACCTCTTAGGTTTATCCCTAATAGGAATAAGGAATCACCCCTAAATAAGACCCTTAAAGAACAAGAAACAACACTCAAAGGGAAAAAAATAATGAGAAAAAAATGACAATTAAAAATAAAAGGGAAACATAAACCCAAGACAACAAGAAAAACACAAAGGAAAGGGAAAAATAATAGTTATAGACCAAGAAAATGCAAAAAAAACAAAAACCTATACTAACTATATACAATAAGGTCTTTAGAAATTTAGGAAATAGGTTAGTGTTTAAGATATTTCTCATTAACTAATAATGGGATGATCTCTCCAGTTAAAGATTTGATCCTAAAGGTATTACATCCCAAGATCTCAAATATATGATAGGGATGTAACCGCATCCTTTCAAATTTATTATGCTCTCCTTTCTTTTCTCTTGCCTTATCCTAGAGTAGGACAAGATCAAATATTTTAATCCTTCACTTTATCTCTTTTATCAAACCATCTCTTTACTAATTCTTGATCTTTCGCTACATAATCCAAGGTAGCATTTATTTTTCCTCTATGTTTAATAGATTCAAAATTTTGACTTCAAACTTATTATTTATGTCTAAATAGTATTTCATGAGTGTAAGTTTGGAGCTATTAGGTTAAAGAGGAACATTGGATTAATCCCATAAACAAATTGAAAAGGGGATGTCCCTAAAGAATATTTAACCCTAGTCCTATCATCCCACAAAGCATACTTTAACTAGGTATGCCAGTATCTAAGATTCTTCTTTGAGAATTTTTTAATATAACAACAATTTTTTATTTATAGAATCAATTACATGATTTATTTGTGGATAATAATTTAAAAACAAATAAAAAATTACCTTATGCTAAAAATTTCATTGCGATAATTAGCTAAAGAAAAGGCACAATTATTATCACATACTAGAGAAAAAGTTATTCCAAACTTGCTCATGATATGTTCTTACAAAAATCTTATAACTACCTTGGTGGTGTAATTCTTACAAGTAATAGACTTAATCCACCTTTTGTAGAAATTTATCAATGTCAAAATAAACTTAGTAAAAGAATTTGGGTTAATTATAGAAATAAAATATAAGACCCATTAGGCAAAAGGGTGTACCTCAAAAACATGTTACAAGGGCATAGTTGGATTTATTTCTCTGTCTTGGTCTAGAAAATATGGCATATTTTCACATGAAAAAATGCATCCTTGAATAGATGGGGCTAGTAGTACTCTGTCCTAAGTATCTAATGAGTATTATGAGTAGTACAATACGAGAGCTATATCTTATCCCAAAATTATGGAATTTGATAAGAACTTGGAATGCTTATGCTTTGTTAAGGCACCTCAAATATTGGTGCAGGGGCACCATTGAAGAATTTTTGTCAATTAAGGTTGTTAAGGAGTAGGCTCTAGGTGTGGAGTCGTTTTAGTATTAAATAAGGTCAATGAGACCATTTATTATTTTAATTAGTCATATTTGATGGTATTTAGGTGTTAATGAGGTATAGGGGCTTAAAAGTGCAAAATATTGAATAGTTGCTAATTATGTAAAAAGGCAAAATTGAAAAGTTGTAAAATTTGAACTCTTAGAGAAGTCCAACGGTCACAAGAATTCAAAAGGTAGTTTGTGGAAGTTAGATAGTTATTTTTGAGGGAAAAACTATATATGTAATGAAAGGCATTGATGTAAGTCTGATCTTGAAGATTGAAAGCAAGACTAAATAAAGAATACCCTTTTTTCAGATTTTCTGAGTTTTCTCTTAGTTACCAGCCTGTGTATGGACTATATTTTTACTTTTGGTTTAAGAGATATAAAAAATCATTGCATATATGTATTATAAATGTTTTGAATCCATTTTGAGTGTTCCTCATTAAATTTAAGGGAGCATTTTGCAGAAGTCCTCTGGACTGGTCTATATTCTAAGTTTCAAGGGTTTGAAGTTACCAAAATGAATTGAAACCCATTCCACCCCCTGTGATCACTGTAACTAGGTGGAATGGGGCATATATTGTAGGATTAGATGTTTCCATTCTTTGTGACTGCATGGAAGGTTGAGAGTTGTGTTGGGCATGAAGCCCTTGAGTGGAAAATTGTGCTTTCCAAGTAAAAAAGAGAGGTTTTGGTATGAGAATGAGTGAAATAGGTTGGGTAAGCATAGTTTCTTGTTTTATTAAGCATGGGAAGAGGTTTTTATTCTTTTTTGAGGTGGTGGAAAGTGTGATTGAGGTCTGGAAGTGTGATTTCCATTAAAACCCTTGATTTTTGGCTATAAAAGAGGGTTTTGGGTTTAGGTGCTTTGGTGAATGAATTTATGAAAATTAAGTGTGGATTATTAGGTTATGACACATGAAAATTTCTTCCCAATTCAATTTTGAGTGAAAGGGAAAGTTTAAGATTGAGTCCCTTTGCAAAATAGGCCAAATTTGAGGCCTAGTTGGTGTTAAAAACTTGATTTGAGTGAGTTGTGTCAAATAAACCTATTGAGTGGTTATTATATGTTGTATTGTTCCTTGAGGGGTACTTGAAAGGGTTCAAGTCCTATTTTGAAAGAATCCCATTGTGAAGTTTTACCCGATTTAGTCTATGTGCAATGCTATAAGGAATTGAGTGGAGTTGGTGAGGAAGAGTGAGTTTGAGGGTTTGATGAACTGACAGATGTTGAAGTTGGTTGTTATTGTGTTTGAAAGTGTTGTAGGACCTCCCTTGGTTGCATCAAGGGGTATTAGAGTGAAGTTACTAGATCCTTGAGAAATAAGATTGAAGTTTAGAGTGGAAGGTGGAAAGACAAATTGTGAAGATGCCTCCAAAGTCCAGTGGAATGGCAAAGGAAATAAAGGAATTGAAAGAGAATTTTTCATAGAAGGAAAGTCTCTATAAATATTCTCAAGAAGCCACCTTAGCCAGGATATCAGTTTTGGAGAAAAATCAGAGAAGAGGAATGGTGAACGAAGACCAGAGTGATAAGGAGGATGAGGGTGAATGAGAGAAACCTCTAGTTGGAGTTCAAAATGGTGAAGATGAATTAGACCCTGAAGAAAAGAGAATGATTAGGATGCTAAAGGTAGTAAAAGGTGACAACACTCCAAAAGTGAAATTTAAATTACCAATGTACAAAGGTAAGATGGATAGCGAAGAGGTTTTGGCTTGGATTGATGCCTTAGATAATTTTTATGAGTTTGAAGACATAGAGGATAGTAAGAACGTGAAATATGCAAAGACAAAATTGAAAGGCCCAGCCCTAACATGAGGGAACATTTTTCAAGAAGATAGGGTCAAGAAGGGTAAGTCTGAGATAAGCTCTTGGCATAGGATAGTAGCAAAGGTAAAGGCTCATTTTTTACTAGAAAATTATGCCATACAAACCTTTATGAAATTGCAAGATTTGAAGCAAAGGGAGTTGGATGTGATGTCTTATACTGAGGAATTTAATAGGTTATGCATTAGGGAATGTCACAATGAATATGAGGTTGAAAGAGTGGCCAGATATTTGAGTGGTTTGAGATTGAACATAAGAGATGAAATTAGTTTGAACCCTTGTAAGACAGTGGAAGAATGTTTCCAAATGGTAGTAAGGGCAGAGGATAGAATCAAGAGAAGGCAAGAAAGATGAGCAAGAGGCAAAGGTAACATGAATAGAGGGAGAGGTACAAGGCAAACCAATGAATAACAAGAGAGTTCAAGCAAGATTAAAGAACAAGGTATTGATTTTAGAGGTGGATTTAGAGGCACAAGAGGCAGATTTGGTGGTGTAAGGAATCCTAACATTTTTGTAGCTAGGTGTTAGAATTTCCAAGAATATGGTCATCCTTCTTGGAAGTGCCTTGAGAAACTTGGTTCAACATCTAATGGTGGAGAAAATAAGAATGAAAGGAGAGCTCAGATTGTTCAAGAAGATGAATGTGAAAGTTCAAATTCAAATACTCTACGTGTTGCACCTGAAGTGGGTGAAAGTCTGATGATGAAGAGACAAATCTTGAAGGTAACAAAGGAGAGAGAGTTGCTTCAAAGAAGAGCCTCATTTAGGACATCTTGCAGATGAAAAAATAAGGTATGCAAGGTAATAGTTGATTCAGGTTGCACTGATAACATGGTATCTAGTGATATGGTAGACAAATTGAATTTGCAAAGAGTACCTAGAGAAAGGCCATACAAAGTGTCTTGGGTTAGCAAAAATCAATCCATTGTGGTGAGTAAACAAGCTATTGTTGAATTTCAAATTGGTCAGTATAGAGATGAAGTTCTTTGTGACATTCTACCTATGAGTTGTTGCCATGTGTTTCTAGGAAGGCCCTGGCAATTTGATAGGTCAGCAATGTATGATGGGAGACAAAACACTTATACAATAGAAAATGATGGAAGAACATTCACTTTAACTCCATTGGTTGAGGCGAGGTCATCATGATTGGGAGAAAAGAGTTTGTGAGTGTTGAAGAAAGTAAGGATAAAGGGTTGCCAACCAATGCAAGGCTTAACACCATTGGGATAGTAGATAAGAAGGATAGAGACAAGGTGTAATCAGTTGTTGTAAAGAATTCTTTTATGTGGAAGAACAAAGTGGATGGAATTGTGTCTCGGTTTGAGATAGAGCAGAGTAAGAGTGGAAAGCCTATGGAAAGGCAAGAAATGAGTGGAGAGATCCTATTTGGGATAGTTAATTGCCTTTTAGTGGTGAGTATGGTGAAGAGGCAGTCAAGTGATGCTGGTACAAAGGTTTGTAAAGCTGATAGGATAGTGGAAAAGTTACTTGCGGGTCTAACAAAGACTGATAAGTGTGATAGTACTATTGACAGTGGTAAAGATGTAGATAAAAAGGCTTGTGGACAGTGGATAAAGTATGAGGAACAAAGGGAAGTGATGAAAACTGATGAAAGTGTGAGTAGAGATGTAAATGGATATGTGACATCAGTATTTGAGGATGGGAAAGTAGAGAAACACACAATAGAGCAGAATGTACAATGGAGGCAAGAAACAAGTGATGGTGATGGAAAGAATGTTACAGACAATGAAGAATCAAGGCAAAGTGAACCCACTGAGGACAATCATGGAGGTCAGAGCTATGAATAAAACAATGGAGTACAATTTTTAGTATCTTTTCCAAGAGACTTGGAAAATTTCCAAGTTGGGGTGTATGGTGCAAGGGCACCATTGAAGAATTTTTGTCAATTAAGGTTGTTAAGGAGTAGGCTCTAGGTGTGGAGTCATTTTAGTATTGAATAAGTTCAATGAGAACATTTATTATTTTAATTAGTCATATTTGATGGTATTTAGGTGTTAAGGAGGTATAGGGGCTTAAAAGTGCAAAATATTGAATAGTTGTTAATTATGTAAAAAGGAAAAATTAAAAAGTTGCAAAATTTAAACTCTTAGAGAAGTCTCATGGTCACAAGACTTTAAAAGGAAGTTTGTGGAAGTTAGATAGTTATTTTTGAGGGAAAAATTATATATTTAATGAAAGGAATCAATGTAATTCTGATCTTGAAGATTGGAAGCAAGACTAATTAAAGAATACCTTGTTTTTAAAGATTTTTTGAGTTTTCTCTTAGTTACCAGCCTGTGTGCGGGCTGTATTTTGGTTTTTGGTTTAAGAGCTATCAAAAATCATTGCATATATGTGTTATAAATTTTTTGAATCCATTTTGAGTGTTCCTCATTAACTTTAAGGGAGTATTTTGCAGAAGTTTTGTGGACTGGTCTGTATTCTAAGTTTCAAGGGTTTGAAGTTACCAAAATGAATTAAAACCAATTTTACCCTCTGTGATCACTGTAACTGGGTGGAATGGGGATGATATTGTAGTATTAGAAATTTCCATTCTTTGTGAGTGTAGGGGAGGTTGAGAGTTGTGTTAGGCATGAAGCCCTTGAGTGGAAAATTGCGTTTTCCAAGTGAAAAAGAGAGGTTTTGGTATGAGAATGAGTGAAATAGGTTGGGGAAGCATAGTTTCTTGTTTTATTAAGCATGGGAAAAGTTTTTTAGGATTTTTTGAGGTGGTGGCAAGTTTTATTGAGGTCTGGAAGTGTGGTTTCCATTAAAACCCTTGATTTTTGGCTATAAACGAGGGTTTTGGGTTTAGGCGCTTTGGTGAATGAATTTCTAACAAGTGTAGATTATTAGGTTATGACACATGCAAATTTCTTCCCAAGTGAATTTTATGTGAAAGGTAAAGTTTAAGATTGAGTCCCTTTGCAAAATAGGCCAAAGTTGAGGCCTAGTTGGTGTTAAAAACCTGATTTGAGTGAGTTGTGTCAAAGCAACCTACTGAGTGATTGTGATATGTTCTAGTGTGCCTTTATGGGTCCTTGAAAGGTTTAAAGTCCTATTCTGAAATAATCCCATTGTGAAGTTTTACCTGATTTAGTCTATGTGGAATGCTACAAGGAATTGAGTGGAATTGGTGAGGAAGAGTGAGTTTGAGGGTTTGATGAACTGACAGGTGTTGAAGTTGGTTGTTATTGTGTTTTAAATGTTTTCAAGACCTGCCCTAGTTGCATAAAATATATAGATTTATAATTTCTCTTATAGATAACACCAAATTTAATCAAGCAACTACACTTTACATTCTAATTTCTCTCTATTGTGTTGAATTTAAATTCCCTAGACACTGGTTATTCAGTATATAATAGATTATGTATCTATACCAATCATCATCTATGGTCATTTCCATGATATATTGTTGGAAAAATATCTATTCATTAACTTCTACTAAAGACTTGGAGAGGCCTTGACCTCTAAAAAGCTTCATAGATTGTATTTCTAAGTCAAATTCCTATGAGATTGCAACCTTTTATCATAACAACTATATTGACTCCTAACTATTTGATAACTAAATGTGAATCTCCTTTGACCTGTAAGTGTTTTTATTTCTTTTGGTGGGGTATGAACAAACCTCTTACCAATGATACATACTCAACTAAAATATTGATACATATGAATTACAACTATATGAAGCAAGAAACACTTGTCCTTTAGAATTGGTAATTTCAACACATACCCTACATCCTTATTTGAACTTGGACCCATCGAACCTTAACTTCCACATCTAATTTCCCTTTGGAGTCCAAATTCCCTTATTAGATCTTATCTCTAATGATCACATATTTTGAGAGTTGGTTGATGTATCATTCATATCATGTTTTTTTCTAGGTGGTACTTTTCTTTATGTGTGTAACTAGGAATGTGAACACCTTGAATACTTTATAAGGTATTAAAAACATCAATTTTTCCTATTACTAAATTCCTAATACAACAAAGCTCTCTGATTCTATATTCAATATAACTTGTGGATTTAACTTTAAATCAACAAGATTAACCTTCTTAACTGCTTCCAAGCATACTAAACACAAAAATTATAAATGAGATTCATTATGAATCCTACACCAACTTGAAAGCACTAATTTGTAAGTACATAATTGATTATCCAAGATCATCTTTTCATTAGCTAACTTTCTGCATGAATGCAAAAAGATTAGGATCTATTATAGTGGTACTATAGGGTTAGAATATGAACTTCTACCTCTTTATTAGTAGGGTTTTTTCTTAGGAAGGATCTCATCTACCAAATACTCCCTAATCAACCTCTAAAAATGAAATATTATTAGTGTAATTATATCATGTAATTGTGTATTTTAACTTTGACTCACTATCCAGTTTGATTTAGTTTTAATTTCTATTCCAAGGCATCCGAAAATTTTAAAAAATAGAGTAGTAGTAAATGATCCCTTAAAAAATTTAGTCCAATGTCTACTATGAAACATCAATATCAACCACTTGTATTTTAATACAATATTGGATACGTGGTTCCAACAATAATTGAATATGCACATCCTTTAATTTTCTCATAAAATTTACTTCTAACTTATCCAATTGAATAACCTTTATGTTGGTTTTAATGGAGACCATCCCCAAATTTTGACAAATAGAATAAGGTATAACATTATCAGAGGCACCAGAATCAACTAAATAATTATGCAATTCCTTACTAGAAATTATAATGCTTAGCAAGAAAAGGACTTTTATCTTGCTTATAAAAAGAGCTACTGAAGGATTTACAATAGTAACTGATTTACCTTTATCTTTTCGAGATTTTTTTGTTCTTTTATATTTTTACTCTCCAAAGTATGGAGCAATTATTCTCTATAACTCAAAAAAAAATTCAATATATCATACACAGAACTATTAGCTTTAGTATTTTTAATTCACTTATAACACTATGGTGCTCACTAGTAGGGTTATGTGTTCTATTAGAGGTATGTATAGTTAAACTAAATGATCCTTCTATGGGACCTTTAGCTATAGCCATATTTTTATTTATATTGGGATACATGGGAGTAGATGTGTGATCCAATGGAATTAGAATTGTGAGAGGCTCCTTATTCTTGTTCCTCAAAAGGTAATTACTCTTGACCTACTAAAATGCTTGTACCTCGTTATATTCTTGCATTGGTTCATCTTCCTCCTTAATAGGAAACATAAAATCATCATCCTCTTGAATCTCTTCATTATATCAATCATGAAGAAATGTGTACATATCAAGCATCATAGTAGTTGTATACACCTAAATATTTCCCTAGTCCTAATCAACAAAATGCATTACCTAGACAAGTCCCCTTCCCCTAAAGTCTTCAAATTAATTAAATAATATTTTTATTTAATTAAATTTATTTTCCATCTCATCTCACACAAATAAATAAAATTATTAATATTTACACCTATTTTCCATCTCACACATGGCTAAAATAATTGAATATTATTATTATTTAATTATGGTTATATTCCCTCCACCAAACCCAAGAATAAAGAGCTCTGAGGTACATATGTCCCTTATGTTTCTCATGGTTGCAACCACTTACTAAATTTAGCAAAAACATCCTATTCCTTCACATTCTAATAAATCCATCTCAACCCTCCATTCTCTCCTTGATCTTAGTTAAATCTTCTCTTTCATCATCCACTATTGGTTCTCTATCACATCTCAACCATCCATTGTCTCTCCCAAAAATCTATTAATTGAGGCACCCTCTCATCTATTTTCCATCCATCACACTTTGAGATAAGTATATATAGTTGAAATGGGTAACTTTAAAGAAAAGGAGCATCCATATACCAACAACCATTGAAGAAATTCATTCAAAATTTGAGTTTATGGTAAATTTTGGTTTGACGATTTATGTTATCATTCCTTTATTGAGCTTTATTTGAGATTTTGTTTGATTTGAATAGAAAATTGCATGCTCATTGTAAGGCCCAACTAATGTTCAGTAAACTTGGTGATATTCACATAATTTAGAGGGGGTACTTAACTAAACAATCCAATAAACCCTTGTAAGGATTTCATTTAATTATCAACCAGGGCTAATGCAAGCTTGTGATGATGTTGGAACTATATGTGCATCCAAAGGCTCTTATACTACCTACATCATCTAGTATAGGTGTTTACATGTGTAAAAAACATAAATTACATAACAATAAAAAGAATTGAATTTGGAACTATTGCTACAGGTTCTTACAATTAAAGGTTGTGACTAGTTCACTGTCAAAACTAAACTTTGTAACTAACTAATGTTGTTAACTTGACTCACTCTAACTTGACTGACTATGGAGGATAATGCATTGAGACAAACAAAGCATGAATACAAGACAATATATTATTCATGATTTCATTCACATTCACAACATGAAGAATCTGATTAGACTAATGTAATAATGAAGTTAACTACTCTAACAACAAAAATTAATGTGAATAAATTCAAGTGGGGAATAGTTACCTTGAATGGCCCTTGCTCAAAGGACTGTCTCCATAGGATAAACTCAAATCTAGTTACTCAAATCAATTAAACATGACAGTAATTGAAAACCTCTTTATTGCATAACATAAGATTTCATAATCTAATAAGAATCCTCAAGGATATCTTATTCATAAAAACATAACTGGAAACAAGGATTGTCTATGTAACAGAAGAAAACTATCTGAACATATCTAATTGCTATATATGTTGTGCATGTTATTCCCCTTGACCATTGAACCATATATAAATAGGTGTGAGGGAGTCTTATTGAAACAATGACTTGATTCATATCAGGGTGTAAAAATCAAAACTTACTCAAACAACTCTTTGCCAAAGTCTTTACACAACAAACAAAGTGAATTTCTTCACAAATTTTCACTATGCCTTGTAGGGAAACAAATTGAATAAATGGGTATAACTTTTCATGCAGATGATATATCCAAAATGTAATCAAATATTTGAGTACCCATTTTGGCTTTATTTAACATATCCTAAACTTAGGTATGGTTTCTTACTAACATAATTCTCAAAAATCTATTGCTATGCTTTGGATGAGGGCTAATTTGGCCTATTTGAATGGGTCACAATGAGATTTTTAAAATACAGACTTCAAATCTTCAAAAAAATGGCTTAGACATGTCAAAAAATTTCTTCCCAAAAAATTCCAGCCATTACAAAACTTTTCCTAAGAGATTTTATACAAAGCCTAACTCCTATGCACATTCTATGCCCAAAATCATGAGGTTTTCAACCTAGGGCATCAACAAATTTGTTTCAATCTTCATCCCCTACTTCTGCAACTTCAAGAGAATTAAAATAAACCTACCTACATCCATTTAATCAAGTTAGAGTTCATTTCACCATTAGAATATGAATAAATTCAAGATTTTCAGTCAAGGCACACCCTAGGTAGGGTTTCAACCCACTTTCAGTAAACTGGCTCTAATTTACTCAAAACTTAACAAAATTAGATGAAACAAAAAGAAAAATAACAAGGATTCAATGAAGAATCTATTACAACAAAAAATTATTGACTTCTAGACCATACAATTCTGTACAAGTCCCTGTAGAAGAAAATTAAGCTTCCAAACACATGAAAATAAGGGACCTTGTTATTCAAAATTCAATTTTACAACTCCAACACCTTGTGCCAATGTTCCCATATATTTTTTAAGACATTAAAAATCATAACTAATAATTTTCCGACCAAAAACAAACACTTGACTCTTCAACTTCCCAAAATTGTCAAAAATACAAAGTTGTTTTGACAACTTTTGCAACTTTTGCAGCTTTTTGCAACATAGAGCAACTTTTTACAAATTTTACCCAATTGAATCCAAACCACTTACAAACAATATAAATGGTCATAAAAGACCTTATTACACACAAGATGACTCAACTAGACCAAAATACCAACATTTAGCAACTTTACTCATGAACACCTTGGTGCCCTACACCAGGACTCAAAATAGAAACCTAAATGCAAATCATCACTCCCTTATAAAATAGAGTGTGAAAAAGTCTGCATAACTAAAAAACATAACTAAAAAGGTAGAAGAAGTTGAGTAGGACTAGAACTCTATTGTAATAGTAAAATAGAAACATGGGTTGTGGAAATAGTCACGTTGTATTCCCAATCATAGCAATTTTTCTCTCCTTGAGTAGTCCTATTAAATGGAATGGTGACTCACAATCATCCTAATAAATAGACGCCTCCAATTTTTTAATTTTTATGTTCTTATTTTTGAACTTCCCCTACATCGATGTTTGAAACTCCTTTGGCTATGAGATGCACTTCCTAGTTGTTACAGGTTATAGTTTGCTTGCTTTGGGTTCTTGGCTGCAAAGAGTTAGTTCACCTAAACATATACATAATACTAATAACCATAGTTTAAACATAGATATACACTACATTCCATACATATTCACACATTAATCATACAATTACTAGCATAGCATAATCATATTTTCATATACTAAAACCAGATTCAAGTTGCATGATGATCATAAAAAGATAGTAAAGTTCAGGAATATGTATGAAATGAGTATCTAGAAATGTCTAAAAGAATGTGCTAAACAACATAAAACTAGCTAATAATTGGCCTCATCATTCCCCCCCAAACTAGACATTCGCTTTTCCTCAAGAAAAGAAATTTAAGACCAGAGGTTATACTACAAGTTCATCTCCCTAAGATCTGTAATCACATCCACTCATTTTAGCTACTTCAAATAAAAACCTTCATAGCATGAAAGTCTTTCCCATCTAACATTCTCAGCTTCCTCCCATTCTGCATTCTTTTCTCTTATCTAATGTGGCATTAGGTAGAGAAGCATAGGTGTCTGGAAGGTAAGAGGTGTAATAAGGAAAAATAATCAGTAAATAAAGAGAGCATAACAACAACAACAACCACAAATTGCCTAAATCATGCTAAGATCCCCAAATTGATAAGGAAATGCAATTCTACAAAGGAAATTAATAAATAAGAACATATCACCCAATTCCCATGCTTGCTTGACTCATCTCCATTATTCTTCTCCACTTTGCTTTAAATTTGCCCAATTGCCCTCAGATTGTGAGTATGCAATATTCACCTATAAGTATTTTGATAACAAACCATTAAAGATTGTGGTTACCGAAAATAGGATTGATAAGATTATTTTATAGAAGATTCATAAATTTGACGGTCGAGATTGATTTGAATTCAAATGGTCCAGATCGACTGTGAGGACCTGATTGCATAATTGAATTGATCGATTAGATTGATTGAATAGTTAAGTGATTTGATCGATTAGTTTCAAGAGGTGTAATTGAGAGAGTGTGTGAGTTAAAAGGAGGTGGTAGGAGAGTTAACTAAATAGATATTTTAGTCAACTAGAAGAAATTATTTGTTATGTTCAAAAATATTGTGCATGAAGAGATAATGAGACAGTTAACTAAATAGATATTTTAGTCAGCCGATTTAGAAGAGCTAATTAAGTTTTTGAGAGAAATTAATTAATTAATATCAAGAGGAACATGCACATGTGAATTTGACTTTAATAAATAAATTTTATTTATTAAAGTGATGATTTTTTTGATACGATAAGCAACATTTACAAGGTGTTGTACCCTTTACACAATGAGCCAATATGGCCAAAAAAGGTCATGTCCAAAAACTTTTAAAAATAAGCCAAAACACAAACACAACAGACTAATAGTCGAAGAGCACCACACAAGAGTAGCAAACTAACAGGCATTCTCCCAATTTTGGGAGAGAGCATTGATAACATCATCAGCAACCCATTCAGGGCCATCTTCATCAGTCTTCATGTGCAGCTCATCCTTCATAATAGTAGATAGGGTGTTGGTGACATAGTGAGCCACCTTGACAATGAGCCTAGTCAAGCCTCTGAACTTCTTCTATGTCTTCTCGATTCTCTCCTATAGCACAAAAAGATCCTCCCCTTTATCCACAGTCTTCCCAGCATTAGTGCGCTCCACATCCAGGTCAGAAGACTAGGACACTGAGTTCTCATTGTGCACTTTTTTGAGATCCGGGAGGGTGTGAGGCCCTTCAGCATAGTCCTCCTTAACATCCTATGACTCCTCCTTGTCCCCATCACCTTTATTCTCAGAGCGCTCCTCATCAGAATCCAACTCATTAATATGCATTTTCTTATTATTTTTTACCAATCTATTAGACCTCCTAGTTTTGGTCATCTCAACCCTAGTCTCCACCATTGCAGCTACCATAGTTTCATCCTTGGAATCCTTCCCCACTACATTCTTGCATTTGTTTCTTATGGTCGGTAGCTCCGTCAAACCCTTCCCCTCATCTTTCACTTTCTTTTTGGTGGTAGTTTTGTTGACCGTCTTGGCAGGGCCAAACTTTAATTCATAGAGACCAACCATAACACTCGACTAGGCTACCCCAACATTTCCTTTAATCTTCTTAGGGGTCAATTTAGGTTCAGGGGTTTCCAGAGGGGTTTTTCTTCTGGGTCCCTTAGATTCGGCTAGGGAAATAGTTTGCACAAGGGGTTCAATTTCCTCAATTATGATGGTGGAGATGGGTTTAGGCAAGCAGAGAGTGAGATGAAAGTGGTAGATCCTCAATATGAGGCCTTGATGAAGCGGTAGAGGAGGAGAATCTCCCAAGTTTTGGGTAGTAGTTTCCATACATTTCTCAATAGAGTTTTCCAAGTTTGTAAGCAAGAAAAATGAGAATCTTAACAGAATTTAATGGCATAGGTGATTCAAAAGAGGGAAATGATAGAAATAGTATGTTTTGTATCAACCTTCCAGGGTGATGTTCTTTATTAGGGAAAGGTAGACTTGATCCCAAGGCTATGATAGAGCCTCTCTTTCAAATCTCGATGGGTTTTGCACAGGTTATTCATTACCAAAAAAGAAAGCCTTTAGGCTTTCGTTGTCCTGTGACTTTGTATGTTTTGGGTACTTATTTTTGGTGCACTGAAGCCCTATAGCTTGGGCTATCACCTCCTCATTAACATCAAAGGATATACCACCCAAGGTCACCCTACGTTCTCTCCAGAAGCTTGTGAACTATGCAGATAACTTAGGATCATGACCCACCAAATTCTCCATTAAAGGTGCAAGCCTACCCTCCATGGATATGTACCATAACAGAGGGTCTTTGTGGAATTCAACATAGTTATCAGGCTTCATTCACACTCTATCACCACTGATGTCACTTCTCTACACACAAAAAAACCAGAAGCCTGTGAGAGTAAAAGGTTTGATATTTCGATAATTTGAGAAGTCTTCCGCATACATAAAATGTTAAGCCAAACAATGTAGCCTTGGGAAATCAAAGCCATGTATAAAATACATGCTTTTAAAAGTACCATCCCAAAAGGCAATCTTGGTGATCACATTGATGTGAATCTTCAAACACTTGCAGCCAGGTAAGTAAGAAATGATGGAATGGGAAGGTTTGCCATCCATGTTGATTTTGCATAATTCCCAATGAAATTTGTCTGCGGGGTCAAATTTAGCTAAACCCAATCTCCTACCCTTTAGTAGTAGCATCAACTTAGTGGGATAGTAAGGACCATTAAGAGCTTCACCCCGTGCATGCAAGTTACATCAAATTTAAATTCAAAAATTTGCATTGTTAAACAGGTGCAAATATCAAATCTCAATAAAATATTACGTAAAGCCAAATCCAACTTGGCAGTAATCATGAAGTACTCCCCATCACTTCTCATAAAATTATTTTTAAACATGATCTCCACCACATTATTCCAAATTTTCCACTTGTAGGACACCTCAACATTTAAACCCGTTCACACGTCCTAGTAGACAAGAATGTGGACCCCCATAGGACCAAGAACATCACATAATTATTCATCATGGATAATACATGTGTCTTTCTCCTTTAAGATTAAACCTTGAATGCTAGGTGGAAGGTTCCCCAAGTCATGCCAATACTTAGAATTTTTCCAATGGGTGCCAAAATTAGCCATAGCATCTACCACTTGGTTACCCTCTGGATAAATATGGGTAGCAACCTTCAAATTTAGCTTAGACATCAGATGTTTTATGTCTAATAAAATGTCTTTGGTACTCCATCCCAGTAATCTTCCTAGGTTGACCACATCAATTAAAGACTTATAATCTCCTTCAATATGCAGATTACCAATCCCCATAGAGACAGCCAACTGGATGCCCTTTAGCAGTGCTCTAGCTTCAATAATCATAGAGGATTGAATCTCAATCCCCCTCGAGTAACCAACCATGAATTTTCCTTTGCAATCCCTAATTATACCTTCAATACTTGCCCTCCTCGGGTTACCTTTGGCAGCACCATCAAAATTGAGCTTATGCCAACCATGGTCAGGAGGTTTCCAAATAGTACCTTGTCGAGCCTGAGATCTAGAGTTGTCATATGAATTGGCCTCCAGCTTTTAATGCCAAGCTTTAGCCATTTTTATTTCTCAATCAATCAGGGCCTTATCCGGGAGTTTTTTTTTAAAGATAAATATTTTCCATAGTAAGCCTTTCCCCTATACCAAAAGCCTCCTTTGGGCTCATCTCAATGTTCCTAAAGATCCTATTGTTCCTTTTTTTCCATAAACACTAACAAATAATGGGGAGGACCTGATTCCATATCTCATGAGAAACAGGGTGAATGAAAGGCCCAAACCAACCTAAAATAAAGGAAATAAAGTCCTTTCTCATAGCCCACTGAGTACCCAACCTTTCCAAAGCCATCTCCCACACATTAATAGCAAGTGCAGTAGAAAATGGTCCACAACTTCTTCATTACACTTGCATAACACACATTTGTTGTGGATCTGAAATCCCCTTTTCCTTAAATTATCTTGAGTAAGAATTTTTTTATGGCAAGTAGTCCACCAGAAAAAGTTTATCTTTGGGATCATGTGTCTATTTCAAACCTGTTTCTAGGGTCTGTGGGTGCCACTCTAGTCAGACAACATATTATAAGCTATTTTAACATAAAGCCCCCCCTACTTATCAGGAGTCCAGAAAAATTCATCCTCCATGTTGTTTAATGGTACTATTGTAAGGGAAAGTAGGTCCTGCAAGGACTTGGCCAAGGTACACAACCCAAGAGATAGAGGGCAACAAAGGGCCAAATTTTTCCATCTCTGGGCCCCTTGCAGGCCAAGGAGATAATCTCTAATGAAGAAGTCAAAGAAAATTTGTGCAGGTCTCATTAGGTTTCTAAGTTCAAAATAGGTTGGAGGGATTTCAAGTAACCAGAGATCTTCCCAGAATCTGATACTGCAACCATTTCCAACTTTCCATTTCATCCCAGTCCTAAGCAACGCTTGCAAACTGCAAATTTTATTCCAAGACAAAGACCCCGAAGGGTGATCTTTAGAGAGGCAATTAATCAAGGATCTATTTTGGAGATACTTAGCATTCATAATTTTGCACCAATATTTTTTGTTTCTTAGTTGATCCCACCCCACCTTAGTTATCAAAGCCTTGTTGAAGCAAGTGATATTCCTTATCCCAAGCTGACCACAAGGTTTAGGTTTACTGACATTATCCCATTTGACCAGAGAATTTTTTTTATTTTCCTCAGTCCCTGACCAAAGGAAATTCCTTTGAATTTTTTCAAAATTTTCAGCTATATATCTAGGGATCTTGAAAATGGAGAGGAAGTAAATATGGATCCCTTGAAGAGCGGCTGACAAAAGCTGCAATTTTCTAGCATGACTGGGGATGAAACCTTTCCAACCAACTAACTTCCTTTGTAATTTTTTAAGGACAAAATTATAGAAGTCATAGGTGACTTCCTTGACAATAAGAGGTAAACCAGGATACACTGAAGGGAGAGAACCACACAAACAACCAAGAACAACAGTCACCCGAGCTTGCAGAGAAAGAGTGTTATTGAAGAAATAGATCATGTTTTTATTATAGTTAATACATTGCCCAGAGTAAGCAACATAATTGTTGAGACAATTTTTCCATTTACTAGCTTCAATCGCAGACGCTTTCCCAAAGAGAAAGGTGTCATCCAAAAACTATTGAATAATAGTAGGCTCTAAAGAAGAGGTAGCCTTAACCCCTTTAATGGCCCCCTCTGATAGCAAACTTGAAATGTTCTTGCTTAGGACATCCACGACCATGATGAAAAGATATGGTGAGAGGGGATCTCCCTACTTGATGCCTCTCCCAACATTAAAGAAGCCCCAAGGAGTTCCATTTACCAACACATAGTACTTTATTGTGGACATGCATTCCATTAGGAGGTTGACCACACGTTGATCAAAACCAAACTTAGCTAGAACTTTAGGAATGAAGTCCCATAACACCTTTTCATAAGCTTTTTAAATATCAAGTTTGAGGGTCATCGTCACATTGTTGCTTTTGTCCATTGAGTGGAGCAATTCATGCGTAGTTATAGTAGCATCTAGAATATGCCAACCAGGAATAAAGCCTTTCAAAGTGGGGCTGATAATTTTTCCTAGGAGGGGTTTAAGATGATTCACCAAGATTTTAGAGAGGATTTTATAAAAATTATTACAAAGACTAATGGGCCTAAAATCAGTCATGGATTGGGGATCAACAATTTTGGGAACCAAGGAAATAAAAGTATGGTTCAGTTGTTTGAGAATCTTACCAAATTTGAAGAAATCATTGCAAGCCAAAATAAGGTCCCCAAGCAAAATCTCCAAGAAAATCTAAAAACAGTTGGAGGGAAACCATCCAAGCGAGGAGCCTTGTAAGCCCCCATGTTGAAAGTGGCTGACTTGACTTCCTCATGAGTGAAAACACTGAGGATGTAGAGGTTATCATCTAGAGTAATGGTGGTCGGGAGAGGGTTCAATAGAAGATTGTCTAAAACCAGATTAGGAGCCTCAACGGGGGCCTGATAATCCTTCTAAAAATATTTTTCCGCCAGCAGACTGATCTGGGTGGGCATCTTTAACTCAACCCCTTGCTCATAATGTAACTTTTTTATTTGATTTATTTTCTTGTGTTTTAAGGAAGAGACATGAAAGAATGAGGTATTTATGTGCCCTTCTTGCAGCCATTGAACTCTATATTTCTATTTCCATAAAATTTCCTCTTTCCTTAAAATTTTCTCCCACTCCCTTCGAATCTCTCTTTCCTAATTGTAGGTTGGTAAGCTGATATCCCCCTCTTCCATCTTTTTTTGGATAGTCTTCAACTTTTCCCCTAAATCTTTTTTCTTTTGAAAGACATCAACAAAAACTCTCTTGTTCCAGCCTTTCACCATATATTTGATATTTTTAAGTTTATAAAAGATCTTGAGCATGGGTGCGGGTGCAAAAAGATGGGTAGCCAATTTGTGGCCAATTTTTTTTTTTTTTTTAAAGATCATAACATGAGCACGTTATAACGCGTTCGCGTTATAACATACTAATGAGCGCATTATAACGTGCTCGCATTATGGCTTGGTGTGACGAGCCTGAGGCTCGACCACAACGAGCCCATAACATTAGTGCATTATAACATGCTCACGTTATGAGCTATTAAAAACAAAAGAAAAGAAATATAAATCATTCTTACTTGTGACTATGTTTTTTTTGTGCCTACAGCCAAAACCCTTCATTTTCGTGCTCACATTCTAGGAGGAGCTATTTTGCAAAATTATTCATCAAACTATTGTTTTTCATCACCAAGATGTGGCTATGTCGATGAGGAGGTCTAAGAGATAACGATTGTTTATTTTTTGTTTTGAATTTATTATTTTTAGGTTGTTTATTATATTTATTTTTTGAATTTGTAGATGTTAATCAACCTACAAACCCTCCTCAAAATAATCAACAAGTATAGCAACAATAAGAGGAACAAAATCCTCAACAAGCACAACAACAAAAAAATCCTCAAGCTAATCAACCACAACAACAATCTCCTCTACCAATCCCTCAACGTCCTCCTGGCACTCAGCAAAACTTAATGAGTGAAATTGAGAACAATAAAAAATAAATTGAGGATTTAATCAAGAGGTTGAACGATCCAAACGGTTCAACCGTGGAAAGAATGACCCTAGAAATTTCACTCAAAGAAATGTTAAAACATGTAAATTCAATCAACAAACAATTAACTGGTTGGCAAGATAGGAGGCAGACAACTAGGGCTTATTACCAGGATAAATTATCATATAAAGATGTAAGAGATTTAAATATTACAAAATTTGATTTGTGCTCATTATTCACTGACCCATGCACAAATGCAAATCTTACCCTCAATATGAAGAGGTTTCCTATTCATTGGTGCCACCACCAATAGATTATGAACCTTTTTTGGGATAGGTGGTACATGGTTTTTGATTACCCACCATGCAACAATTGTGAAGTACTGCAGCATTTTCTTAGGAAACTATACTGTGATTTTATCTTGAACAAAATCTCAAATTATTTTGATATGAGGGACTTTCAGGGGAAAGGTGGGGGGTTGGCTCAAGATAGACCCGGTGCACAACAGGATCCTACATGACAAGGGAGACGACCTCTCGCTAGACCGCCTCATGAACACATAATTATCTCTTCCATCATGAAAGAGAGTTTTGACGTAGAGACTTTTTAGTCCATCATCTCTTTGACCTAGAGTGTCATCCAACATGCCAACCCTATTCTATAGTGTCATCCAGGGGAGTCTTCGAGTAGTGGGCTTCGATCCCATTTGTGTCAATCTTGTAGGGTGAATTGTTCATATGATCTCATCGACACTTAGGAGGTTGTTACGCAGAATCCATCTATAGCTATGGAGATGGTGAGGGCAGCTGACATTTTGTATGAGGCCTATGGAATTGATACTCAAGTAAAAGTTAGCATGTTCATTGAATTTAATTTATTAAATTTAAATTTTGAAATGCAAGATTAACTAATTTAGTTTAATGATTTTAATAAAATTGTAGGGTCACAGTGTTGAAACTGGATACACCGGCCCTACATCTGCATATTTATCCACTACACCTACCGTTGAGGTATCTAACTAGTAAACAATTATAAATTTATTACATGTTAATAAAAATAAATTATGAATGGATTTTTAATATGTGATTTTGGATGTTGAATAGGCTAATATTGGAGGTTTCAAGGAAACACCTCCCAGTTCTAGTGGATTTAGTCAAACCTACATCCAGGTAATAGAATAAAGAGTTTAACTAATGAATTGTACTTAATAGATTTGTGTAGTTTATATTCATATCGTTGATTACGTTGCATTGAACATCTTTCAAACTCAAAGCATTACTTCACATTCCATAACTAATAACTAGATGTTGATAGATGAAAAAATTTCAACTACAATATAGTTGTTTAGAAAGTCAACATAGGCAGTAATGCAATTACTTCACATAGCATAAGTAATAAGTAGGAGCAGCTTCCAATTACATTTGCTTGTCATGGCATTCCATAAGACCACTTTTTACTGAGGCATCTTTTCAAACAGTTCAGTTCCTTGTCTATGCTATGGATTCTTGGAAGGAATATATGAAAGAATAATAGTAAGCAATAACATAGACAAGGCAATGAGTTGTTTGAAAAAATGGCTCAAAGAAATGTAGTCTCATGGTGATGTCCATCATCATCAGACCCAATTTCTTTGAGGAACTTTTTCAAATAGCTCATCACCTTTTCTATGCTACCATATTTTCCATACATGTATCCCAAAGAATTTTATCAATCAGTTCATTTCCTCGCTGCTATAGCTAAAAGCTTAAAAAAGGTGCTTTCCAACAAACTATGGATGCTTGAAAAAATCTATCAAAGCATAATTTTAAGCAATAGTATAGACAAGTCAGTGAATAGTTTGAAAAAATGCCTTGAAGAAATGTGGTCTCATGGTGATGGAATGTTATTCCATCACCATGAGACCATATTTCTTTGAGGCATTTCTTCAAAGAGATCACCGCCTTTTTCTATGATACCACATTTTCCATACATGTGTACCAAAGCATTTTATCAAACTACTCACTTCTTTGCTGCTATGGCTAAAAACCTAAAATAGGTGCTTTCCAACAAACTATAGATGCTTGGAAAAATTTCTATCAAAGCATAATAGTAAGAAATAATACCATAGAGAAGGAAATGAATTGTTTGAAAAATTCCTGAAAGAAATGCGGTCTTATGGTGATGGAATGTCATGACGTACATTTATTTGTAATGGCATTCCATCACCATGAGACCCCATTTATTTGAGGTATTTTTTTAAACAGTTCACTACCTTCTCTATGCCACCATAGTTATCATACATGTCTATGAAAGCATTTTATCAAATGGTTCACCGGCTTGCTGCTATGGGTAAAATCCTAAAAACACGTTTTTTCGAACAAGATATGGATAAGGAAAATAGTAAGAATGATAGTAAAAAAATATAGTTTAATAAGTACTCAAAGTTTTGTTCATTATCTCATACATTAATAGTCATGACGTGGATTGCTATTGTAGTCTTATTTTCAGATGTTGCAATTGAAAAAAACCTCTGAATGTTTAGAGGGCAATGGAGATCGGTGTTTCATCTGCTATAGAATCCTCGATGGCTTTGACAGGGGAGGTATGAGACAAATTACTAAATTTACATTTACATTTGTTGTTATATATGTTAGTTAGTGAAAAATCAAACCATTTTTGATTCATAGTTTAATTTCTATTTGGATGGTTTATATAGGGCTTCAACACACCTCAACATGGGCATTGAAATATTTCCCTCATGGAGAGTGATCATCAAATGGAAGTAAGTGATTATTTTGTTAAATATATCATTTAAAAAAATGTAATTTCTATATATTAATGTCTTCTTATTGTAACAGATAAGACTTGACCAAGAATTAAACCCTAGGAGGAGCACCAAGAGCACTCCTCGACTGCAGCATAAACGAGTGACAAATGTATCACCATCCAATCAACAAGTAAAGGGCAAGAGTTTATTTTGAGAGCATGGAGAGTGATGACTTTTTATTCCAAAGCCCTTTGTTGTATGCCTATATGGAATTTTTGTACATATTTTGTATTGGATATATTTGACATTCCATTCCTATATGGAATTCTCGTAAGCCTATATGGCTATTTTGTACCTATATTTTATACTTATATCGACAGATATTGATGTATGCCTACATGGATATTTGGTTAATACAAATATTTTTTATCGATGGTGTCCATATTTGCATTATAAATCCATGGTTAAATAGATATGAGTTACATGTATTCAAGTGTATACTTTACAACTTACATGTATACTTTGTGACTTACATGTTTTCATGTGTATACCTTGTCTTCATGCATATACTTTATATTAATTTACGTATACTATGTATTCGTGTGTATACTTCAAGGCTTAAATGTTTTTGAGTACTTGTACTTCCCTTATTCACATGTACATGCTTGACTTATTCACATGTATAATTATTAATTGGTTAGCCCTAGCATTGATCATTGTTGTCCTTCATGGTTTGTTTTGAATATTAATTGATTGATGCTAAACAAATTCAATATTTCTAGGAATACTAGTAGAGTTATAAATTCCAAAATTGCACAAATTGAAAAGAAAAGATTAACTATAAATAAATGCACTGATAATTAACTTGATAATTGATTAAGAATGAGTATAAAATATATCAAGAGATGAGCCTTCTAGAATGACAACTGCCAACTAGAAAATAGGAAAAGCATTCCCAATACTTTGAAAGTAATAATCCACCCAAAATTGCAACAGGAGAGAAGGCTTATTTAAGATCCTTGAGCAATTTATTTCCTAATGCTCCCTTGTTCTTACATATCTTAATTTAGTTTAATCCAAAGAGTTCCATGAAATGCTTTATCTAAAAGAAAAAAACAAATTTTCAATTGGTATTCCATGAAATGTTTCATAAAAAGATTCCAATATATTTAATCCTTTGATTGGAACAACTCAATTAAGAAAAGGATACATAATCTTCACAACACTTGCAAAACATAATATTCATAGTAGATGAAGTAGTTAACTTCTTGACACATTATCATAAAAACACCATATAAACACGTTGAAATATCTATATGTCAATGTTTTGCAATTTTATTTCTTGTATAGGAAACGGACTCGGGAGAAAGCAAGTTATAATTTATAATAAAATAAGAAATGGACTTAATTGTGTAAACTTTATTTATCACACCAAATAATAAATGTACATGAGAGCATCACTTGTTTCTCTTAGACTCCAATTTTCAAGCATAGCAAATCATTTCAAATGAAAATGACAAAATGCTTCACAACCAAAGTTGTTAATTGAGGAAAAATAAAATGTTTTGAAGTTATGCCATTGTACGCATTTACAATTGGTTGTATATTTTTGTAAGGGCAAGGAGGATAATTGAAAAATGTCTTGCGATCAAATTTTTTTGGTGTGGAAAACTCAGACTTCTCAACCATCATGTGTATGTTTCTCTTTTAAATTATTTTGCATGCCATCAAAAGGGATCAAGCTGGTTGAACATAGCTCGGAGTGATTCCGCATGTTTGGGTGCAAAAGAGGACCATGCCTAGTGTAAACGTACCTATCAGGATACGTTGGAGTAGTTTGTTTGGCCACACGAATTGCAAAACAAAAGTTGCACCACTTTGCAACTTTACACTGCTTGCATTTGACACTTTTTCCATCAAGTGAAAAATGGATACCACGGGAAAATGACTCCAAGATAACAAAAATTGAGAGAGGTTATTGTAGAAGAGCCCAACGCAATCCTACAAGCTCACACGAAGATTTTGTAAGCATCATGATTTTTGAGTAATAGTTTGTCAAAGATTTCTTCCCTTTTGCACTTTGGACCCTTAAGGGATTGAGCCGATTGAATGTAGCTCAAAATGATTCCACGTGTTTGGGTGCAAAAGAAGAGAATTCCTAGTGTGAGCATACCCATCTGGATGTTTTGGAATAGTCTGTTTGGTCACACAAGTTGCAGAACAAAAGTTGCACCACTTTGCAACTTTCAATTACTTTCATTTGACAAAATTTTCCCCAAGTGAAAATTTTCCACCATGGGAAAATGCCTCTGATATAGAAAATATTGAGAGAGGTTATTGTAGAGGGGCACGACGTGATCCCATAAGATCAAACAAGAAGTTTCTAGGCATCACGGTATATGAGTAATAGCATGCTAAATTTTACAACCATTTTGCACTTTGGACTCTTAAGGGATTGATTTCACTTGTTTGGGTGTGAAAGAGGACCATACCTAGTGTAAAAATACATATTCGGAAGTGTTAGAACAGTCTGTTTGGTCACAGAGTTGCAGAAAAAAAGTTGCACCACTTTGCAACTTTACATTGCTTGCAATTGACACTTTTTCCATCAAGTCAAAATTGGACACCATGGAAAAATGACTAAGATAAAAAAAACTAAGAGAGGTTATTGTAGAGGTGCCCTACATCATCTTGATGACTCAGATGGAATTCCCATAACAAACATAGTATCTAGGTAACAAACCATCAAAGATTGTTGCCCTTTTGCAATTTGGACTATTAAGGGATTACATTGCTTGAATTACAAATGTTTGAGGGTAGCAATAAATATCAATATTTGAGTAAATCTCATTACAAGTGTTTATTTCAATAGACTGTACAATATATTGATATTGATATATAATCATTAGGTTTATTAAAATGATTTTTTTATAATAAGTTAGACTATATGCTAGTTATATTGATGCAGAGCAGGCTATCAAAACACTATAACTCACTCAAATCCTGATGAAATCAAATGAGACAAGATGAAAATGAAAGGTAGTTCATTCCTCCACCAATTCCAATGCACAAATGATCACTTCTAAGCCGTACCAAAATGTACAAGTTTCTACAGCAACAAAATTCAATGTAGGAAAACACAGAAAATAGTGAATCTTTGTTATTCAATCCTCCAAATGTATATTTTTTGCAACTTTACAAAATTGACTCAAAATGAATTCTCCTAACCAAAACCAACCCAAAACATTGCAACATGGTCTTAAATACCTTATTTCAAAACAAAAACATGACCTTAAACATAAAGACACTACATACTAAATCCCTTTTACAAAATGAAGGCCCAAGTGCCCTGCACCATAGGCACAATGCCTTAGGTACTCCATTCTCGTAGATCTTTTACAATGTCACTCATACATTCGAGATTATCTTACAATTTATAGATCATAGGTTCTCATGATGAGGTTAATTTCAAATGAGTAACTTGATATTCCTTCGCTAAGATTCACATGCTCTTTTATAATGGCTTCAAATCAGAATTGAGATTTGTCAAGATCATCAAAATAATGATGTTTCATTTATTTTTGGCTAAGATTCTCTTCGATGGCTCATAAATCAACATTTTCTACAAGGAGAGACCAATCAATTTTTAGTAGTTGACTTACAAATACACAAAGTAAAAGAAGAAAAAGAAAGAGCATCCAAAATGGAAATGAAATGAAAATAGATGAAAGGCACTTACAGACAACAAATCCACACCATTTGGTTCCAACTCGAGAACAACAAGACATAAATCTTGATGCTTCCATTAAGGATAGGAATTCCACTCTCTCAACTTAGTCACTCCTGGTCATACATCTTCACTGGGAGCTCCAAGATACCTATTGCACACAACACCTCTCATGAATAGAAGAACTTGAAATTCGAGATGCTCTTATAATGTCTACATCATAGGTGCTCATGATAAGGTTAAATTCAAATGAATAGCTTGAAATTCCCTCACCAAGTTTTGCATGCACTTTTATAATGGCTTAAAATCATAATTGAGATTTGTCAAGATCATCAAAATAAGGATGTTGCATTTCTTTTTTGGTTGTAATTCTCTTGGATGGCTCATAAATCTGCATTTTCTGCAAGGGGACACCAATCAATTTTTAGTAGGTTACTTACAAATAGGTAAAGTAAAAGAAGATGATAGCATTGGCATCAAAAACATTAATGTGCATAAAAGTATAAATTAATAAGAACCAATTTTCATACTTAAAAATTAATCCAATGAACCATCTAGGTCTGCTCTACTCTTTATTGTGTCAAGTATTGCCTCATGGTTAGACTCACGGACCTTCCACAAGGTATTGTTCAAAGGTCTACCCTCATATTTGGTCAAATGAACATTGGATTCGATGACAAGGTTCAAGTAATGAAGAATCTTGCGATGCATGTCATAGCCCTGAAATAGCCAATTTTTAACACTCTTATGTCGATACCTTCTAATCCACATTCCAGTAACAACAACTGAGCCTGTAGGGCATTCAATGTTTTCTCCATCTATAACTGGGGCCTCCAATTTCTTTTTGGCCTCAACAAAATGACACAAGTAATAGTACGTTCCCTCTTCGTTGTCTTCATCTGCAATAATTGCATAAACATTCCCTTCATTGATATGTGCAACAAATCTCTTGAAATTAGTCAACATTACAAATACACTATAAAGTAAGATAACAATAGGAATTTCCAAAACTAAGCAAGTAGATATATTACCTGGTTGAAGTAGATTTGATACGTGGTCAAAGTCGACAAATGATTCCATTTGTGTTAGTCCCAATGTCATTAGAGGGTGATATGTGTGAAGTGGGCTAAGATAACTTGTCAGCCATTTTTCAACCCACTCCCTTGACTCACAATCATTCTAGGCTTGCATTGTACATGAAGAAAAAAAGCATGCCATCTTCCATGTATTGATACTCCATGAACCTGCATCTAAGCTAAGAAAAGAGTGTAGCTCACTCGATCCTATTAGTGTACAAAAATCCTCATATGGTGCAATGTTAGTATCATCCATCAACCAAAAAAATATATGAACTGAAGACATACTTTCATTACTTGGACCCATCGAAGCATTACACCACTCGATGATTGATTTTACATTTGTCAACTTTGCACTATCTTTATACTTTAACTCTTCTCGTGCTAATGCTCTTTTCACACATGCTCCTACACCATCATGCTCCCCCTTTCCATGCTCGACCTCAAAAAAGTTCCACATATGTTCAAAACCTATAATGACATGCATCCCGCTTAACCAATAGAACATGCATGAGTTCTTGAACTGTGCTGCATAGTTATTTAACCATATGATATGCCCCTTTGAACCAAATCACTGTAGAAAATCTAGAAGCAACCTTGCATGAACTCTGGAGAATGTGTGTGATCATCACTAATATAAAAGTGATGCTTCCTCAATACCTTCCTTTGGTCCTCTTCATTATCAATTGCATGGATGAATTCTATGTGCACAAATATCAAAACCTATGTGGAGTTGTAATACTATGACTACACCTCACGTTGTGGCTGTAGAGTGTATTTCTCTACAAAGTCAACCACTGATACTATGCTGCCAACTGGAAAGGTGTCCTTGCATAGTTTGAATTGTGTGTCCAGCCATCAAGCTCTATGGGTATGCCTTGCATACTCATACACTATATTGTCACGAAACATGGACATAAACTGATACACTGGAATATTCTGAATAACCAAATCACACCTTTTTGCTTGAGACCCATCTTTTGTAATGTATGCCACTATTTTATACTTCCCGAACTCTACTAGTTTTTGTCCCACCTCATCTATCCATATGTTGACATACTAGCATACACTGCAAGCCACTACAATGCGCGCATGAACCACCCAAGCATGTTGTCCTATAGAATATTTGACCATCCTCGCTAACTCATTTGACTACAAAATACGACAAAATTTTTTGATGAAAGATTTATAATTAGATGTATCATCGGGTACCTGTGATATTTAATGTGAAATTTTCAATTTTTTAAAAAAATTATGCCCAATGTTCGTCAGAATTTCGACGATCTTTTTTTTCGTCGATATTTCGACAAACACGTAAAGTCAAATTGTGGCCGACATATGGTTAGTGGGTCATTCGTCGAAGTTTCAATGAATGTTTTTTTAATAAATAAAAGTGAGCTCGACAATTTATTTATACTTGCGACAGTGTTTTGCTATACTTGCAAATTTTCTATACTTGCGATAGTTTGTGGAGAAGAAAGGACGATTTTCTTGGAAAAAATCAAAAAAAATTTAAGAAGATATCGCCAAGTTGAGGGTAGTCATTGTCTTTTTCTAGAATTCATTTGTGAAGTCAGATTTGTTCCAGGTTTGAAAATCATATTTTAAAGAAACATCTCATTAGATTTCATTTTTAGACTTGTGCATTTTCAGAATTTCATTTCCAGATTTTGTTGTGTAAGTTCAATATTCTGATTTTATGAGTCTAACGGTTGGAAATCATAGTAAAATCAAAATTTAATAAGTTCTAGAATTAGTATTTTAAAGTTTTTTTTGTGGTTTAGGGTTCAGGCTATCTTCTCTTTTGCAAGGGTGGTTGCATGCCGAATTTTTTGGTGCAAAATATCAGAATTATTAGATTTTGTTACCTGTTTATGATAAAAAAATTATTGGAGTGTGAGTTTGATATTTTTTGAAGATCTAAATATTCAAGCTTGGTAAATAAAAATCATGTCAGATAATATTAGTCCAGAACAAAATCAAGGGACACTTGCTAGATTTTGGGCTAGATCGAAAAGAAAGGGTGATGGGAAATTTTATTGTCCTTGCAATAATTCCAAGGGCTTAAAGACGCGAAGACTTTTAATCACAACAACTGAGAAAAATTGCAGGCAACATGGTCATGTTGAAGGGGGCATGATTATCTCCCACTGTTAAGTTGTTCATTATATGTCTTTATATTGATTGAATTTGTAAATGTTTATATTGTTTTAACATTTTATATATATAAAAAAAAATCACTTGATCATGATCATGGTTTATTTGTGTCAATCATTATTATAAAGGTGGGGCGCCCTAGGGCACATGATATGGATTATCACAGCCAAAAGAATGTGGTTTTGCAAGTGGAGGAACATGGAGCTATGAATATTGAAGATAAAGTTAATGATCCTATGGAAGAAGATGATCATGCGCCAGAAAACACAGTTGAAGATGATGGTACAAATACATTGATGCATGACACATTTAGTGGCATAGCTAGTCATGATGATCGAGATGACTTTGATGATGTTCATGATTTACCTGTACTTGAGAAGGCATATGAGCCCCTTTATGAAGGCTCCCAAACAAATCTTCTCTCTATTGTATTGTTGCTAGTGAACTTGAAGGTTATGAATGGTTTATCCAACATAGAAATCTCACAGATGTTAAGGTGTTATATATGTCATTTTTTTCATCTATTTTAATTGTTTTTAGTTCATCACTAGTAAATAAAGGATGAAATATGTACCATTAATATTCTTTATATTAACAAATTATTTTTTGTTGTAGATTGATAGGTGAATTTTTGTTACCACCATCAAATATTTTACCTCGCTCATACCAAGATTTATCTACCATTATGAAAGATATTAGAATGGAGTATCAAGCAATAGATGCATGTCCCAATTATCATATTATATATCATAAACAACATGAAGTTGCAACAGAATGCCCAAAATTTTATATCAGTAGATATCGAATAGATTAACTAACAAAAAAGGTGTCTCGCAAGGTTCTTCATTATATTCCCATTATTCCACGCATGCAACGAATATTTAGGTGCGAAAGATTAGCGTAATTTATGGATTACCATGCATAGAATAGAAGTGGAGATCACATTCTTTGAATTCTTGTGGATGGTTCTACATTTAGGGACATGGAGGAAAATGGCCACACTTTAAAGAAGAACCTCATAATCTCAGGCTTTCATTGGTAGCGAACGGTGTCAATCCATTTGGAGAGTTGAGATCTATTTACTCAGTGTGGCTTATTTTGTTATCAACAATAACATTCCTCCATGGATGTCAATAAAGAGGGAGCACATAATGTTGGCAATGATTGTTTCAGGTATTTGTTTACATCAATTTTCTTTAATGTAGTAGCATCTCATTTGTCTTATTTTTTGCATAATGACTTATATTTTTTTCATTTAATAGTCATGTACATTAATTTATATATATTGCAGTAAAATGGTTATAATAATTATGTAATGTTTATGTTCATTCAACTAGGTAAGTACCAAGTTAAAGATATGAATGTATATATCGAGCCTCTTATCGACGAGTTACTAAAGTTATGGAATGGCGTCACTATGTATGACGTCTCTAGACCAATAGGACAAAGACAATTTCAATTCCATGCAATGCAATGCTTATATGGACAATTCATGATGCCCCAGGGCTAACACATTTTTGTGGTATGTTATAACGTTCGACTACACTTTAATGATATTTAACTTTATGAAGTAGATATCATGCATGTTTTTTAAATAATCTATTCATTATATATAATTATAAAAATTGACATATTTAATCCAATTATATACGATCTTGTAGGTCCTCAAACAAAGGGAAAATTTGCATTTCTAGTTTATGGTCCAAAGATGAAATCTCATTGTTCAACAAGTTTAGGAAAGCAAGTGTTGGATGAGTCTAGGCACTTCCTCCACATAAATCATCAGTATCGAACTACTAAAACACATATTTTCAATGGGAAAGAAAAGACTACATTAAAACCATGAAGAATGACACCTCGCTTATGGAAGTTGGAATATAATAGAATTAATCGTCAAGGTTATACATCGGATCAAATTGTTTATTTATCATATATGATATGTTTGGAATTTATATTTTTATATTGTGTTTTATTTACTCATATTGTAATTGAAAATGATTGTCATTGTTAATTTGTTTAACTTATATGCTTCATGAAGGTCGTCAAGGCATTAATGGTCGGCTTCCACAAGGGCTGAAAAGTTATCCCAGAAAATTTAGCAGGTTGCCCTACTATGAGCAGCTACAAATTGTACATTTGTTTAATACAATGCATATCAAAAATAATATAACAGAAACGTTATGGAAAATATTGGATGGAGGGCATGACAAAGAAAAAAATGTCAAAATTTGTAGTGACATTCAGGAAGCCAATCATGCAATGAAAAATGTCATTCAATTAAATAGCGATGGAGACCAAATTAATATAAGCCCCTTCCTTGGTTATTAACGGAGTAGCAAAGCAATGCTATAAAAGAAGTCATAAAAAAAATTTGATTTCCCACAGGATTTGCTGTGAACATAAACAATATCATAACAAAGAAAGGTGAATTTGGGTTAGGGATAAAAACGCATGATTGGCATACCTTCATTAAGGTAATTATTCTAGTATATTTTATATATATTTGTATAGTGCGTGTACTTTTTAGTGTATTATGTTTACTAGTTTTGAAAAAATAATTAAAAGATCATTTTATAATTGTTGTAGTATGTTCTACCTCTATCTCTCCCAAACAACTTCAACAACAATGTCAAGCAAGTTATATATGATCTTGGAAAATACATTATGTGGACCTGTACACACAAGGTCAATGTGGATGGTTGAGAGGCACTTGAAATTTTTGAAGGATTTGGTTAGACAAAGAGCACATCCTGAGGGTTCTATGGTGGAGGGATATATGGTATATCAGACCATGGTGTACATTACTGAATATCTTCCTAAGTTCACAACAAAGATCCATGTAGATCGCATTTGAGATCTCAAATGCATTAACAAATTCAAAGGGGAGTACCTGATGGGCAAAGGTAGATTGAGGAAAGTGAGAGGTAATTATAAGATGGTTATGGAGATTAACTAGAATACATTTTACATTGCCTTCAATTTTTTGAAATATGTTCAGTTAACAGATGTAATCCTAATCTAACATAAATTGTATGAGTAAGAAATATGTTCAGTTAACAGATGTAAAAAATAAAATGGATGAACTAAAAGATAAAAATGCTAGACCAGTTTCTTTTTGGTTATATGGAGTCTAATGAAGATCTAAACAAGTGTAATCTATGATGGCAATAATTCAAATTGTTTGGTACACAAATGTAGTTCATAACTTGTATAAACATGCAAATAAATGATTGAAAAACTCTACTTGAGACCGAATGACAATCCTAGTTATGTGATTCTTCTTACTAATCCAATTAATACTCCCCAATTGTTGTGATTGATTAGAAGGATTTAATCTCTGCTTGAAAGAACCAAATAACCACATCACACAAATACAACAAATTTGTATTGATAAACTGAATATATTTTTGATATATCAATTTAAACAATAGAAAAGTATCAAAATGGAGACAACCATATAGCTATATAACTTCAACAAACAACCGATACCAAGATTAAGCCACAAATTTAGATATCTTCATTAAATTCATCAAAATTCATACATGCATCTGAGTCTTTTTAGATGAAAAAATCATTGCAAATTTATCTACTATATCCTTCTTCTATCCGCCTATATCTGTTTGACATTATAAAACATATATAAATACAACAAAGTCGTGAAAGGACACATCCTTTCAGAAATTTTTCTGCTTAACAACAACAATAATAAACTAGAAATTAGGCTTTGTTTAGCCATAGATGGACCTTTGACAAATGATCCAATTAATCCTATTGCTCATGTGTGCCAACATCTCCTAGTGCATTTCAGATTGCTATCTCCATCATCACCATCTTCTCGACCAACTCACAAGCTTCATTTAGTGGAGAGTCTTTCTCTATAGCCATTTCCTGAAGTTGTTGTAGGATTGACTTGCATTCATCAACCCATTTGGCCTTTCCCTTCATTTGTCCTCCATCTTCAGATAGTTCTGGTAATCCCCTTTTTGTGGCTTCAACCAATCCTTGTGCATCTCCTTGCATCTCTTCATGAAAGCTTCTGTGTTTTGACATGATGTCATCAATAGTATTAATAACCTCATTATCGGGAACATCCCTCTCATTTATTTATTGACACTTTTCTTGATTCCTGCCATCAATTTTATATGTTCATGTTCTGTAATATGGATTTGTGAACTTGTTCCCCAAAGTTTGTTCAACAAGATCATCAAGTTGTCCTGCCTTTTTCTAATTATTGCAATAAGTGTGTCATGTTTTCCTTGAGAGTATGCACCAAAATCTTCCCACTTTTCCTTGGCTTGGGAGCTCTCACCATGAGTTAGTTGCTTAGTGGGTCCTAATGCAATTCCCACCATATCTTTCAAACGATCATTCTCTCTGAGTAATCTTTCATTGTTCATGTTATACATTTCTTTCTCCTTAATTAACATCTGCATCCGTGTCTTATTCAACTTGGAAACATTAATTCCAATATCTTTTGTCATTATTGGATCAACTTCTCCAACTTTTAATGTCATTACATGCCCAAAATCTTTCTCTGTATTAATCACAACATATTTCTTGTGTGGTGGGTATAGAGCCCAAATCATGAGTGATCCCTCATCAGGATTATACCTAGATCATGACACCTACATTTTCTAGCAATTTTCTTCCCTTTTAAGGGGTCATGTTTTCCATTTCTTTTTCTACACTTGGTTTCAAATTTCTCGATAGTTTCCCCTCATTATGTGGTGTTATATCTTCCACTGATTCTCTTATTGATTTTCCCTTTTGGTTGTACAAGAAGGCTTTAAATTCTTGAGTTTTGACAAATTCATCATCGACTACAAATGACTTATATGCAATATATCTTGCATATGTATCTAAATTCTTTTCAACATCTGTTTCCCTAGGAGGACATTTGTAAGCTTGAGTTCTTTCCCTAGAAATTTTATTAATTGTACTATGGGGCCTTTCATCACCAGATGTCTCTTCCTCTGAAGACAACGTTCCAACATCTGGAAACCTTCTGTTATTTTCTTCAACCACTCTTTCTGCATCTTCCTCCTCCAAATTCCTGATCAGATCATCATACTAATAGGGTACATGATCATACCTGCCCAAGTTCATTTCATCTCTTACAAAGTGGATATACCCCTCTAGATCAAATCCTTTCCGTAGTGGACCTTTCTTTATATTGTATTGTAATAATTTATTTAGAACCATATCATATCCATCCCTTGCTAACACAGTGAAGTCACCAAAACAAAGAGTGCTAGGAACAAATGCCTATTTTCCAAAAGAACTTAGGTTCATGAAATCTGAATAATCTAACTGCCTAGAAATCTCTAGGTAGGCAATCCTGTCAGGTACTATTTTGGGAAGGATAAAAGGTCATCCTCAAACCCATATATCCTGATCATAGTTGCACCTTCCAAGCAATACCAATCCCCCCAATTTTGATTGACAGGCCCATCAAAGTCCTTAGGTCTGAGAAACCTTTTTAGTTCATCAGACAGTGAGTAATCACAAGGGTGATTATACAATTTATACAATGGCTTCACAAAATATTCTTCAAAATGTATAAAGCAAGAAATAGAAAATATGATGTCCCAAATGGAAGTCCAGAGTTGTACTGGTAATGATCTTCCTTATCAAATTTTGAAAATCTTAACCCTTCAGGCCACAAATTTAATTCCTGTCCATAGTACAATATCATATGCATAAATATTGAATAGGGCTTCAAATGCAAAATAGGAGATCCATTTTTTATTGACATTAATCCTGCATCAAGTTCTTTGGAAATATGTGAAGCATAGTCAAAAGGTTTAGAATTATGGCATTGAACATTTGTTACCACTACTATTGGCACAATTGACATGTACTCGAGGACCTCTATCCCTAATACTTGGCCTGCTGAAAAATATGTATACTTCAACTATGGTTCAAACATGTCAACATGAAATGGAGGGCCATCACTATCTTCAAATGGAATTGAGTTGCCATCCTTTTTGAGTCTGTGCAACGGTAACCTCCAACCCTTGTATATAGTATCCATTCTCCAAAAATCCCTTTCCAACTCCTCATTTACAATTTTTTCATCACATACCCCCTCTAGGTAAAACCTCACTGATTGCAACCTCTGATATGTGTACAAAGGGTTTTCCCGATGGATCAAAAATATCTCTGAGCTTTGGGTCATAGTGAGCAGCTAGCATTTTTACCAATTATGTATCTACAAACATATTTGGGCAGACCAATTTAGTTAGGTTAAACTTCCTAGGGTTACACACTGGTTCATATCGATTCCTTTGGTGGTAATGAAAGATGAATAGCTTGTATCCCCTAATTGGAGTCCAGATATCACCTATGTGTTTGCATTTATCCTCTAATTTTTCTACTTCTTCCCTAAGCTAAGTGGAATACCTAGCTTTGGGTCCTGAACCAGGTAATTGGTCGATTAAGTCTTCGTTCAATTTCCTTTCCACTACCCATGGCTCATTTTCAGTTTCAGTATTTTTCTTTTTCCCTCCAGGGTGACTACTCTCACCCTGTCTCTTTCCCTTTGTTTTCCACGAGCTGGTACTTTCCATTTTACTCTTTATAAATCATAGAATAGGAAATTCAATCGCAGAGAACTTACCAATTTATTTGAAAATCTTTGGCCGTGAAATCCTCTGGCCCTTCGTTTGCTCCCCTGCTGCTAATTCTGCAAAATTTTCTTTCAATTAATCCTCTTCAAAAAATTTCTACTTCTTTATGTGTCTGTGGCACCATTAATGTTCCAGCTCTGAGCATGTATGAGTTTGCACTTTTTTTGAAATTATCACTGCCACATCAAGTTCTTTATATCGGCATGACATTTCAAACTCTGGGCGATCCTTTTTATTCGGATTTAGCCAACATTCATTGAACACCTTGTTGATTGGGGAGACATTATGTCCTTTTTGCCGATATCACATAATTCATCCTTTTGATCCATAATGCATAGATATTGCCAAGAGTCACCCTGATGAATCCTTTGACCCATTTGTATTCTTTATCGGCAAGAGACTATGTATCGCTACGACACTCAGTTGTTTCCCCAACACTATGAGTCTCCCCAATGTTCATTCCTTCGATCTTAAGTATGTCGCCAAGACTCTTACCAATGTAATCCCATCAACATGACATGGAGAGTCAGGGCAACATTTCAAACTCACCCCGATAGCAATTGTCTTGCTGATAGTATCTGCTTTTGTTTCATCAGTAATTTATTTATTAACACTTTTCTTGAATCCTGCCATTAATTATTATATGTTCATGTTCTGCAATATGGATTTTTGAACTTGTTCCCCAAATTTTTTTCAACAAGATCATCAAGTCTTACCAATGTAATCCCATTGGCATGACATGGAGAGTTAGGGGAACATTTCAAACTCACCCCGATAGCAATTGTCTTGCCGATAGTATCTGCTTTTGTTTCATCGGTAAGATAGGATGGGTGTCTCACCAATGATATTTCATTGGTGAGACAAATGTGCTTGGGATGACTTAAGAACCTTAATTCGATAGTGTTTTGTCTTGCTGATGTGATTCTTTATGATTTATCGGTGAAAAATGACAAATCTCGTACCAATGGTATTTCATTGGTAAGACACATATGCTCGATATGACCTATTGATCTCTTCTTGATGATGCTCATCTTTCCGATGAACTTCTTCATCGGCAAGACCGTGAACTGTATCTTCTCGATGCACATCTTCATATGAAATTTGATCGGTGTGACATTCTTGACCTCTCGCCAATATGCTGGAAAATATGTATAAGAATATAATGCTTTATGAATTAGAGAGACCTGCACCATCTCTTGTTGATATGGCTTATTTACTCAAATCCTTGGGCTTAGACATAATTCATGCTATCAAATGGTTAAGGCTGATGTGATCATTGATAGTCATTTCATGCAAAGGATATTATATCAATTTTATATTCAAAATATGGGCTCCTTTGGGAAACTTATGAGTATAAATCACTATAAAAAAATTTAAAATTTTATAGTTGCAACACAATGGGTCTTGGATACATATAGTTCAGAGGTTTCTTATGAAATATAATAAGATCATTGGTAGTGGGATGTTAGGTTTTTAGGTACATCAATTATAAATTAAGGTCGTATATTGTGGTAATTAACTAATTATACATCATTTGTGAATTTCAATTTTTTTTGATACAGTTGGTTGAGAGTGGGATGCACTACATTTGTATGTCACAAAAAATATTGATTGGATGATAGTATGGATTAACGATGTCAACAATCTGGTTGCATATTAACATGGGAAGGTGAGGCTTCATTGGTTAAAGAAGCTCATTGTAATGGAGATTCCAATGTTACACCAAGGGAAATTGATTTAGCATATGGTTTAAGAGATAAATAGGTATGTATAAAAATATTAATCACCCATATTATTTAATTATTTTCAATTATATTGATGTATATATATGTTGAGTTTTTTTCTTTGCATACATTTAGCCAAGAATAAATATGTTTATCAATTGACGATGCAATAATTTTTACATGTTTGACATATTGTAGGTGAAACACCACAAGGCTATGTGGTGCAATGGTCATAAATTTTGAATCAAAAAGTTGGATGAAATGAAGAAAAATTGTGATTATGGGATAACTGTGGTCTTTCAGGTGACTAATGTTTCATCCAGAAGTCTCAGAAAATCGATACTATGGGATTTTGGATGATATACTTGAGTGTGACTTTAAGTCCTTCAAATTATTTTTGTTCTTCGTCCAATGGTACAGGCTATGATTGGATAAAAATGATCCCGAGAGAACTATTATTGAACATGATAATGGATTTACCATGGTTAATACAAGGTTGATCAAGCGAGCTAGAAATGAGTCTTATGTTCTTCCAAGCTAATGTGAGCAGGTATTTTACTCAGAGGTTCTAGGTAAACTGGGTTGGTCATTTGTTGTTAGACATGATCCAAGAGGAAGGCCAGTAAAGTATAATGTGGTGGAAGAAGAAGATACCGAAGAACTAGAAGATGATGTAGATGATGATTAGGATCAATAGTTAGTTGATGATGTTCCTGATGAAGATGTCGAAGAAGAGGAACTAGATCATGATGATGTAGGATTTAATGTTCATGAAGATGATATTCATGTGGATGATGATATTATTGAAACTGATATCAATGATGATGATGATGATATGACCAATCCTTACAATGTCGAATCTGGATTAGATGATACAAACAAAGAGTTGGATGAAGAAGAATATCAATGACATTGAAATGTATGAGTTATGCAGTTATATTATCTATTTGATATTGATTTCTTGATAAATTTATATTTGACTTGTATGGTTACATAATTAATTCATGATGTTTTTAATTTTCATGCCATTACATAATTAATTCATGATGTACTTTTTAATGTTTTTAGTTCATGATGTTACAACTATTTTAGCTCTCCTAGAAATTTCCATATGATCATAATGAATAGTGTTTTGGGAAATTTCATGAAAGATGACACATTGATCGTAGTAGTGAAATAATTGCACAGTCATTTAGATTTTTTAGACCAATCACCCTTCGCAATGCCATTTTTATGATCATCTCCAATTTGATTACTAGGACACATAAGGTAGGATTTGATTGGCTTATCTTGGAGGAACGTTGTGGCTTTGTGTAATGTGAGCAAATTTTGGAAGGGGTAGTTGCTATTGCTAAGGTGGATCACTCCTTTCTGTGAAGGCCATACAGTTATGATTGGGTAAAGTGTTATTTTCTTTAGATAATTCCTATTGCCTTTTTGATAGGTTATGATTTGATTAGATGGGTTATGAAGCACTTATTTCAAGTAATTTATGTCTATTTTAATTTGTAATTTATTAAATTTAAACACATCCACTCTTAAATTCATATCATCATATCCTTATCTACCACCTAGATACTTTGCACCATCCACTCTTATTGACTTGGCATATATTTATATATATCTTATATTTAAGTTGTGAAGAAGTTTATTCATGCAAACTAAAGAGGTTACTATTACGCATAGAAATATACTATATGGTATAACCTATAGAGAATAAATATGAAAAACAAGAAAAGTAAATTTAATTCACAATTAGATATTTCTACCATATATTTATTTATATAGAGGTGTAGATTTGTTTCATGTTAGATATGCTAGAACAACACTGAAAGTAGGTGATACGACTAGGATAGTTGTAACCTCAACATTTTGGAAAAATATCTCTATATGTTATACTTTGATGGATGTCCATACCTTAATCAAAGCTTCCATATTGAAAGAAACAACAAGGATATTAATGAAGGCTATGAAATTTAGCTTTGTACTTTCCAAATGCATTTTCTTAGAGAAAATGTTTCATGATATTAGATGTTAGATCAAACTCTTTAATCAAAATCCAACTAAAATGGACAAATAATATTACAACATGTTGATTTAGTGAAAAGTGCCTATTATTCTAGAATGTCAAATCAATTTCTAATGTACCATTATTATTATATTATTATTTTTAGGCCCTTGATATCTTCTAGGAGGTGTTCAAATAAAGTGTTTTGTAGACATTTTGTGCTTCAAGTTTACATAATAATTAAAATGAAGGAAAATAATTGGACCCAAATTGTATTTTAAATTTGAAATATAAAATTCTCTTTTCAAAGTATAAAAATGAACTAGTTTATTTGGCGCGCGTAGGAGCGGAGAGTTGGGGCTACGATCCAAAAGGCATAATGACTGCAAGGATCAATTGAAATACCAAGCCGCCCATAAAGCATCCAGCCAGCCGAAAATTGAAAAAATGGAGGGAGAAAGAGGACAAAAAAATGCAAGTGCTAGCAAATCCACTGTAAGTGTTGCATGCTATATTTTGGTCAATTCCCATTAATCTTCAAATACACTATAAAATCCTTCCAATTTACTAATTAGGGTTGAAATGGTAGTGTCTTTTTTTACATTGAGTGGGTAAAGATTATTGGGGCAGAAAATTATTTTTTTTCAACATCTTTCATGTTTTTCTTGCGTCCAACACCCATGTGCATGTAATATCCCCAAATAGGGATAATAGAAAAAAATAATATTTTCAAAACTAGGGCACAAAAAATTTGAAACTTTATTTGTATATAACAAATTCTACAAATAAACTCACAATTACGATTAGATTATAAGACTGATTTTTCTCGTTAAAGAAATAATTTTCTGGGTAATACTGTCTAACCCTAGAAAAAGTATAAAAAATTCCTTTGTTTCTGCCCATGAATTATAGAAATGAACATAGTGATTTTTCTCATATATTTCTGAGATAAAGAAGAATAAAGTATGCATATTTAGGTACAAAATACCTCATAAATTATTCTCAAACCCTGGCTATGCTTATAAAAGACTTCAAACCCTAGTTGACCTTGTCAAAGTAAAAAAACACTCTCACAAGTATCTCTCAATCACAATATTATCTTTGCTTGATAACATCATCTATCAAATCATTCATAGGACACCATTAATGCATATAGGATCAAATAACTTCAAATTCATCTTGCAACAATAGCACCTTATCCTTATATAAAGGATTGCAGATACACAACCTTCTACTCCTCAAGGAACATGAATCTTTATGTCCACTTTCTCATATAAAAACTAGGATTAATACAATAATGTCTCCATAACTGTTCACAACTCAGCCACTTCCAAATGGCTCCAAAGGTCATCAACCTTACCAAAAAATTTGATCATAACCAAGACATACAAGCAATTTCCCAACCAAGGTGCATTCCAATTACCCTTCAATGTTCATAAAACAAGATATAAAGAACAACTATTGATTTGTACTATTTCCTTAAACAAGGTCACTAGTTCTGATTTAAAAAATAACCAGCCCTTTATCCAAAACAAATCTGATCACACTCCTCACTCAACACTCAATACTTAAAACATCTTACCATCATACACAAAGCATTCCCCTTTTACTCTGTCAAACATCCCTATGTTGTCTGCACAATCTCTAATGGAGAGAAACAACATTAAGAGAAAGCCACAAACTTCATTAGACTATCAATACATTACCTTACTATCTAATATCAATGACTCTTAAGAGAACATGAAAGGTATCATAAACTCTGTGGTTTGGGCTTCAAAAGTTTTATGAGTATACCAACCATCCACCAACATTCATAACACATTTGTATGCACAAGAACCTTCCCTTTGTTTGCAAAACAATTAATGTTGTTGACTATTATAAAAATCAGGGTTACCAATCAGTGTATATGAAGAGTTCAAACTCATGGTTCCACCAAATCAAAATATAAGAGGGCCACAATGTCTCCCCTTAACCTCTTACATTCATGGAATTCATGTTCAAATGATTCACTCATATCAACATCCTTCCTTTATCACTGATATAAATCAAAATTATTAACTGCTACCAACACATAACAGTCCATGAAAAATCATACAATTGCTTACATTCAATGCAACCACCAAGTTGAAATAGGACCATTGAGATAGTTAAACATTGTTTTAACCCTTATAACACAAATACATTCAAATTCAATGATCAAATGTCAAGAAAAACTCATTGATTACGTGACTTTCCTGTTAAACCTTATTGTAACAGTCCTAGGGAATCCACCTTTGTTGACCAAACCTTGATCAAATGCTCTACAACCTTAGATTATGTTAAAACACATCAGGACACATTGCTAGAGGATATCAGAACCTGAACTCGTAGCTATGGATTTCAACTCCAAATTGGCCTCCAAACAATAATTGATTGACCCAACACTAAAATACATGCTTCAGCAATAATATAATTCATTTTTCATTAATTGATCCACCCTTAGGTTTTCATCCAACTCTTGCTGATCTACTGAAGGTTTCCGTCCTTAGCTTCACATCATCAAACAAATTCATTGCATCAAATCCATAAAGCACACTTACTACAGCTCAGCAAGCCTCCTTATAAAGAACTCCAACCTTTCATGAGAATGAATGGAACACTTAGCACTCATTTCATCTAGGTGATGCTCATAGAGGTGAAGCATTGGGCCTTCCTGAGAGGTCAATCCCAGTATGACTCCAACTCAAGTGCACTTATCCATGGAGTTTCCTCCAAGGTTAAACCCACTTAACTTTCTATCCCATTTACAAAACCTACGACAAACATTGTGCCTTATGAATCATTCATTATAGAGCCTTTTATCTCATCAATTAAATAACTTGATTCGAATAAATTTTTTGCAATTAATTCAACAATTTGCTCTTACATCACAAACAACTTTGTATAACTACAAAAAAATATTTTATATGGATCGAGAGAAGGCCTTCTCATTTTTAAGGGGTTAGAAAGATTAGAAATTTAGATTCTAAAGGGAATTCGAGAAAATTTGTGGTTCCCATAGAGGTTTTTCCTACCCAAATGGAAACTACCTTAGAGGGACTATTGTCTTCGAGGAAGGTGGTAAAAAAAAATTCATAGACAGGTACATAAAGTAATAGCAACCTTCCACCAACTAACCCAATCAACCTACAAGAAACAAGATAATGACTCCTCTAGATGTTCCCAAAACCCAAGGCTTCAAAACACAAGGTTTGGGAAACAAAATGCAACTTTTTGCACCAAAATTGCAAAGTTGCTCATAGCAACTTTTGAGCAATTTTGACAACTTTTGCAATTTTCAACCAAATGATCTCCTATCAACTTAGGACTCCTCAAACATGCTAAATATGACATAAAACCATGAATTACATCCATTTCATCACTTTTGGCCACCTCTGGAGGGGTTGACTAGTGTTGGCCTAGAGATGACAAAAAATGGCACAATGGCCTTACAACTTTGATCCAGTACATGGAATGACCTTATTTACTCATGAAAAGAAAAAAAATGGACTCATCATGGCCTTATTACAAATATTGACCCAAAATGGTCATGGTGGCCTCAAAGGGCTCTTGGTGCTCCTGCACCATAGACCCCCTTAAGAAGATTCTCTTGTCACAAGACAACATAAGATGACATACATATTAGCTTTATCAATGCCTTTTGAAATCAAATCAAAGTCCATGAAAAATAATTGGCCAAGCTGAAGGGTGTGGAAAACTAATTCCATCTTCCGGGAAACCTCTACTAAGTCCATGATCTCGTGTAGATGCTCTTTATCACCTTATAGTTATGTTCGCCCACATCTTGATGGACCATGAAAAACCTCAAGGATTTTTTGGTAACTATCTCTCTCATTTGATGGAGTGTAGGTACCACCAAATAGGTATTTGTCAGATCTATCTTCCTTGAGCGAGGGAAATTCAGGAAGAGAAGAGGAAAGTGAGACATGTAGTAGATCTAAAAGAGGGAGATCAACTAGAGGTCAAAAGATTAGAAGAAAATTTCTTAAACACATGGAATTTTTTCTTGCTGAAGTGGGGTCATGTTCTTATGATGATGTGAGCATAGGTGACATCAAGGTTCCCTTGAGGCACAAACATCTATGGAAAAAATGGGTACCCAAGGAACTTCCTCCAATAAACATTGATTGTTGTGTCAAGGAGAGGATATATCGCATAACACCATCATCATTACATGGTTTGGGCCTAGTTTGCATGGACGGCATAAAGGTCTGTTACAAAAAAATTCCTGAATTGATGGAGTATGTCGGACCCTATTACAGTTACAAATATTGGATGCAACTGGTTTGATATACACGAAGTATGCGTAGGTATGCACTGTCAGCAAATTATATACAACTAAAAGATAAGGATCAAAATAAAGGAGTGGCTATGTACATTGACAGAAGGCCAAAAGCATCAAGGAATATTACAGGGTTTATAAATAGTACATGACATGGGGTCAACAAATAAGCAACCCAATTGAATATTTGAGGCGCGTGAGGGAAACCATGTATTTGTATGTGTGATAAAATCAATAACTGTAGAGGAAGATTTGCTAATCAATTAAAATTTGAATCGCATAGATAAAAACACAGTTAGTATGGGGGTGGTACATACTATATACCATTTTAACCAACCTCCAATTAATGACTCCAATATACCATTTTATTATTATGTTTTTTTCATAAGTCTATTGGTTTCATTTCGATAATATTTTTTATATTTAAATTTTGTCACATCGGGACATTGATCATAGGGGGAAGGCTCTAACCTAGAGCACAGATCATGATGCATCTTCAAATGCTTCTAACTGATAGGTTTACCTCATTATAATTGTACAAATTAGATATGAGCAAAAAAAATTATCATTATATTTTTTTCATAAGTTTATTGGGTTAATTTTGATATTATTTTTAATATTCTTGTCACAGTCAGATGATCGGGGAAAGCCACTAGTAGTAGAGGAGAGCATCCATAGGGAGGTGCAGTCACTATTATGCGATGATCACATCGCATATTTCACAAACCCTCTGGATATGATAAGGAAGACCCCAAAAAAATGCAATGAAGAAATCCTTTAGTTGTTATTCATAGTGCCTCAAATAGATGAGATAAGAGAAAGGGTTAAAATATTGAGTGTGAGAGCACAAAACTTGCAAGTAAGCTGTCATGAGATCTTTAATTATAATATAATTTCATTCATGGTTTTATATTTTGTACTCTTGTATGTCATGAACTAAAATATGTGTTGTTTTAACAGGATTTTTGCATCCTCATGATGTTGTTGGCCATGATCAGGGTACTGCAGGTGTTGCTCGAGGAGTAGGGGTTGGTACAAGTGTCGATCTTGATCTTCCTGCGCATACATCACATCATCTGGCCCCATCATCCGTACCTATATTTTCGACAGAAATATCGACAACACATAGCATGCAGGCACTGGGTAGTGCACCCTTTGGCAACAAACACATGCTAGAACATGGGTCAGGACATGTACCTACGGATACAGAGGCCACTAGTACTGGTGATGTTTTAGCATCATTTCTTGGATCTTCTCGTATTACTAGTACGATAACATTTCTGTTCACATTTGTGGTGACTAAGGATTTCATTCCCATAAAGATAGAGAAGTTCCTAGGTACTTTAAAATGTTTTAATTATTATTATATATAATCCAATTGAAATTTACTTATTGATCACTCTTTTTAGACTAATGATCCCATGATCATTTTGCAAGAAATGATGTTTTTTATAAGCATCTAAATGATATTACATTGGAGATATTCAGGCCCACAATGCATACACGGTGGAATGCCCAATATCAAGATTTAAAAGATGAGCTCATTAACCATTTAGTTATGTTGTTCGGTAATAACACATTCAACTGAACCAAGGTCCTTAAGAAAGTTGGTACCTATCTAAAGTATGTGAGGGACCAATATAGGTCACATTTAGAGAATAAATAAAGTAGGAGCGTCCCCCCATGATTCTAGAGAGGGAGTGGAAGGACCTGGTGTCAGATGGAAAGGAGAAGGCTGAAAAGAAAAAAGGAAAGACACCACTAGGCCAAGGAAGGTATGTGATACTATCAACAATGTAATTATATATTGATTACTCTTTCTTTTTACATAATCTAATGTATTTCAAACTTTTCATAGGCTACCTTACACATCAAAGGAAACAAAGGCAAGACTAGAAAAACACAAGCAACACAAAATTGGCTCTGGTGGTTATATGAAATTAGCCACATGAATTGTAAGTATCAATAAATGAAATATTGCATTCAAATAATAAATTTCAAACAATTTTGGTTTTATCACACCATAGAAGAAAAATTCATGATCTTATGCAAAAATGTAGGGCTTTGAATTCAACAGAGTGCCCACAGAAGAGGACCTAAAGATTGCCTTCTAGCAAGGCTATGGAGTCATGATTGAATGCCTAAGACTCTTGAATGGGAAAACATGAGCTTCCACTACATCCAACACACAGGTAAAAAAACTCAATGAAGTTTATTTAAAATTGAATACTTGTGCAATCTATTCAATATTAATTTCCACCATAAAGTAATTATGTGCCTATTTGTTTTAAACAGGAAAGAAATGATAATATTGCACATGAAATTGGAATGTAGCCTAGTGAGGGTGGAGCACAACCTACAGATGAATTTCATGGCCGTGTGCGTCCTGATACTGGATGTATTCATGTGCTATACAAAACTCATTATGGATTAATACAATTAAACATATATAATTACAATTGGTGTATTAATTAATGTAACCTTTCATGTTCCAACTTTAGAGCATGTAGAGCGTGATCAACATGTTGAGCATGATCAGGCTAGACAAGATCAGGAACATGATGTGGCCCCATCAGGTAAAGAGGACGACTCTAATGTTATTTTAAACATATTTAATTGCATTTGGTGTATTAATTAATGTAACCTTTTGTGTTTCAACTCCAGAGGATTTAGAGGGTGTTCAACATGTTGAGCATGAGCCTATAAGACAAGATCAAGAGCATTATGTGGCCCCATCAGGTAAAGAGCACCACTCTAATGTTTTTGTAATTAATGAAATACTTGTAACAATAATAATAAAACATATCAATTTAACATTTCTTTGTTATTGCAGCAGACCCCGCCTTGTAGTAGCCTCCACATCATGAGTACACGACTAGGTATACATTAAGATCACGAGCAGGGGCAGAACAACTCAAGGGGGGACAAATGATTTAGAAAATGATACTCCACTTCTTATTTATTTAGCTAAAAAAAAGAAACAAAAAAAAATGATTGTAATCATATTATGACAACCATATTTTTGATAGTATGTTAATGAATGTTAAAAAATGATATTTTTGACAACCATATTTTTGATAATATGTAAAAACTGAAAGAATGAATGTTATATGTTAATGAATGAATGTGAATATGTTAATGAATGAATGTTCTATGTTAGTGAATGAATGTTATATGTTATTAATAGATGGATGAATGAATGTTATATGTTATTAATGGATGAATTAATGAATGTTATATGTTATTAATGTATGAATGAATGATTAATGTTATATGATCGAGAATGGGGAATTGAGAGTGATGTGAGGGGGGGGGGAGGTGGGGAAGGGGGGGGCAGGGGCCAAATTAGCTTCCACCTTCACGTGGTTGGCCCTATTAAGTAGAGAATATTAAACTATTCTCAAAACAAAGAGAAGCTCAATAAGGTAATGCACTTTTCAATATTTCATTATGCTACACTTTTAAGCTTATGCGATTTTCATTAGTTCTCTTTGCTTCAATATGTTACCCTTTGTACTTATTTTACTTTTTAACACATCTCATATGTTACCCTGGATGACAGATTTTGCAGGGGAAGCTATCCACAGATGCATCTCGCATCAGATAGATTCCTTCGAGAAATTACGTAAGGTTAGTACTTATCTTGGTTGCATATTGGTTGAATCTTACTAGTTCTTGTAAAGGTATGATTTGGAAGGTCGAAAATCAATGAAAATATTGATTGCAACTTGAAAAGGATTGGAAGGACAAGGCTCCAATAAAAAAAATCACGTAATTTCCCTTGTAGGCACAATGTCTCATTTGGAAATTCAATGATTAACACACATCAAGGACAAATTTGTGTTACATCCATGGATAAAAGGCTTGAGCAAAGTAACAACATATTCTCAAATGAACAATACTCATGATCAGTAGGGAACTTACTGTCAAAAATCAGACTTACAACCTCTTGTATGCTCACTATCTTTGATCACTCCCAACATGGATTACAATAGGACTCAAAACACATTCATGGATGCCACTATGTACTTACAAAAATAGTTGCATGGCCCTTTACAAGAAATGAAGAACTTTACATTGAAAAACATCAAATTCTAAGGGATCACTGTAAAAGAAATCAGTTTTACAAGATTGCAAGGTCATTGTCCTTATGATCATTAAAATTTGTCAAGACTTCATGTTAATCACAAAATATTCACATAATATTAATTTTTTATGATTTCATCAGGGGGCCTTGATTATGTCATGTTGCTGCTCTATTCAAAAACCCTCGATATATATTATTTTTTTCTGGTAACCATCACTGCAACAGTGTATTCCATCTAGTTACTAAACAATTGTCCATTGAACTAGATACAAGAATAATATGCATGCATGGATTGAACATTTGTTGTATTGATTGAATTTTCCTACCAAAAGAGGGAATTTGGTTGTTCCTTTTTGGTTGAAGCTTAATTATTGCATCACTTGCCAATGTTGATGCATTGACCTTTTTGGTAGTAGTGAATGTTGTCTTCTACATTCATACACCTCAAGAGCAGTTTCTTGTTCAATGACTCGTCAAGGTAGAGATCACTAAGAGATTCTGGACAGTAGATAAAAATTTCTATTAGCAAGGCTATGGAGTTGTGGTTGCATTGGGCTTTTGTTGATTCTTCTATTTCATCTTCTTGACTCTAACTGCTCCTTTCTGGATTTCCATATTAGGCCTTTTCACACTCATGCAATTAAGCAATTTAAGTGAAATTGTGAAGACAACAAGATAATTATCACCCTTTTTCTACATCAATTTCAAATAATTAATAGCAGTTTCATAGAGGAACATAAAGGGTGGCCTTATTCTATACACAACCTATACACTTAATATGTAAGACTAGAAAGAATAATCTAGCTTTTCCAATAATTGAGTACATACACCCCTTAAGTAGAATACCCTATCTCTTGTTTTCCATAGCAGTGTGCAATAGCTTAGTGAAGTGTTATATGAAGGAAAAAAAATTGGTACAAAATCAATTGTAAATATTTTAATTGCACACATGTTGTTTGTAAATTTGGTTTTATTAAACTCTTGAGTAACTTTTATTAAATTTTGGACATGATTATGATTTTGAATTGACTTATTTTGAGATTTGGAGATACTGACGCCTTATCAATTTGTATGCTCATTTCACAAGGAATTAGTTCCATCCTACCTACAACTATCATAACAATTGATTCTTTTGAATGTCATTTTTTTTGTATTGAAGTTTTTTTCTTTGATGTAGTGTTAATAGATGCAAACGCATGTTAGCAGAGATTGTTGTCAAAGCAGTTCTTGTTGTTGCAGATTTGGAAAGAAAGGATGTTAACTTGGATTTGATTAAATTTGAAGGAAGAATTGGTGGAAGGTTGGAAGATACAGATCTGGTTGAAGGAATTGTTATTGACAAAGATATGAGTCTTCCACAAATGCCTAAAATAATTAAGGACGCAAAGATAGCTATCTTGACATGTCTTTTTGAGCCACCAAAGCCAAAGACAAAGCATAAGGTTGACATTGGTACAGTTGAGAATTTCAAAGCTTTATGGGGGTAGGAAAGATAATACTTTGATGATATGGTTCAGAGGTGTAAGGTAATCAAGATTTGTCTTCTTACTTCAGAATCGTATCTATTGATTTTTTAGTGTTGAATTTTCTTTATAATTTACTGAATAGTTTATGAACCATTTTATTCATATTTTGATAATATCATTGTCTATAGTTGAATAGTCTTTTGGAGTTCACTTCTACCATAGTTTTTTCACTTTGTGAGTTGGGGTTGCTAGTTGATACCAATGAGATGTCACTTATGATAATTCTTTAGAAAAAAACACACTTTAGAGAAAATAAAAATGAGAGTAGAGTTGAAATGTTTTTAACATGATTTAAAGGTGATTTTAATGCATTTAAATGAAAAAAATTAGTCAATTAATGTTGACCACGATTCGTTGATTTTTTTTAAAAATGAAATTTTTGCAATTAATTGTGTGGTTTTTCCCATTAATCGTGTTTTTTTAGTGATTAATCTTTGTATTTTTTGGGATTATTTATGTGTTTTTGGCAATTAATTGCTATGTTATTGATGATTTATACTTATTTGGTTGAAAGTATTTGGAATTCTTCTCTATCTTGGTAATTTGTACATTCTACTGCAATAAAATCTTCTATAAAGTGTGCAAATTTGAAATATGTTCTTTATTGAGGATTACCATAAAGGAATAACTTGTAGATGCATTAATCGGCAATAACAATAAAATCAAGAAATCATATAGACTTGATTTACTTGGAGAAATCCTTACGCAAGAAAACTCCATTGGCGAAAGAGGACAAGTATGTATAAATTTTTGATGTACATGAGACAATGTCAACACACCAACACTTTGTGCTTTGACAAAACTCTAGTAGTAACCATGTAACTATAAACAATTGTCTATAAAGCATTCACTATTTTAGTCTCCCAATTCATTTATCTTGAAGTTTTAGTCTTCATTCCCCCTATCTTATTATTCGAATTTGATACATCTGTCATAGAGAGAGATTGAGAAATCATCAGATGCTATGTAGATATGTTTACAACAAATTGATAATGTAGTTGCATATCAATTGTTGACAACATCAGAGATGTCCATTCTAGATATATTTTATTTTATATATGCTTCAGTATCATTCTTTTATGTGGCAGCTGCATCAAAATTGGCAGTGGTAAACTCAGGTCACATAATCGCCTAGAATTGGTGAGATATATTCCTTAGATGATCATTGACTTGTATATCTATTTGATGTGAATTCCTTGCAAACTTTTTTGGCCAACTCTCTATTACCAGTGGGCATACTATTTGTTGCATGTTTACATCTGTAGTTGTGGTTTACACTCATGGTTATGATAAGATAATGACAAGATTATGGTCTATTGTTGGTGCTCAATTTTTTCATCACGGGCTTCAAAGGAATAGATTTGTGACAAAAATCATGGTTATTTAAAATGAACATAGCCACAAGGCTCCAATCAGAAAACTTGCCCACAACAATAATAAAATTCGTTCAAATGTATGTAGTAGCATACATTTGAACGAATAATTTTTTTTTAAAAAACTATAGGGTTTCGTTGAAATTGCGACGAACATAAACCGACGAACTACTAAAACTTCCAATGAGGTTGATGTACATGCAATGATATTTTCATTGTAATGGCATGCTCCACATCGTCGAAATTGTGATGAACGTTTGGTGTTTTTGCGATGCTTTCAAAGAGGCATTTCACATTGTGTTGTGGTTATTTTTCGTTGCTAAATGGATGAAGTTTGCGTCAATTTTCTGATGAACACCGGTTCCATTTTCTGTGGTGATGACCGACGATGCTGCGTCATGGTTTTGACGTATAAAATTTGATCGTGCAAGCTATGAAAATCTAGTGATGAAATTTAAATGAGTGTTTCGTCGGTATTTCAACAATAGTTTGTCAATATGTCAACAAATATTAGTCAGAATTTGGAGTCAAATTGTTGCAGATCTCTATACGGGTCTGTACTGAGTTTTTTTGCTCTAAAATATTTTGAATCTTGTGGGAGCATGACTTAAGAGAGTTATGGTTTTTGTTTGGGTTGAATTCATCAAGTTAGAAGATTTTTATTGCAATCTTTTTGGGAACAAGTTTGTAAATCCTTTTCAGAGGGTTTGGTGTAACAAAATAGGTTCTTAGGCCATTCCACCTAGTGAAATTTGAAATAACTTGCTGGAATGGCATGGTTAGATGTAGGATGTATTTTTTAAGTGGTTTCTAAGAGTAGGGAGGGTAGTTTTGTATAATTTGGAATGATGCCCTAGGTGTTTACAATCAAGTTTTGAGCCAAAATGGTGGCTAAGAATATAAGTTTGATGATATTGTAGTGTTAAAGGATGGGAGATGGTTGCAATAGCATAGGTAGACTTTAAATGATGTGTTTTAAGTGTTCACAAAGTGGTTGGAGGTTTGGAGAATAGAGTTTCTATAAACCCTCATTGTGCAAGCCTAAATAGGCCTAAAACAAGGGTTTAGTGGTTTGTGGACTTGGTAGGAATTTCTCTAGTTTAAATTTGTTGATTCAATGTATTTGGGGTTTGGTTGAGGTATGGGAATGAATTTTTTTGATTGGGGTGGAGGTTACATAGTAGTTGTTTTGCAAAAGTGGCCTAATTTTGGCTTTGGGTAGCATAGCAACAGTGATTTGGGGTTGATGGTCCAAAGTGACCCTAGGAGATTTTAAGATATGATAAAAATTCCTTAATGGGTATCTAAAATTCCCATTCTTTTGTGGGTTTGGAATTTATTTTGGAAGTTGTGAATAATTTTTTTTTTTTGCAATTCTACAAAAGAAACTTGAAGGTATGATGAAATAAGGTTAAGTTGGGGTTTTATGAATTGAAGAATTGTTGGATTTGGTTTGAATTGTGTTGTTTTGAGGTTTTCCTCCCTGATCTTCATCACAACCGTACCACATTGTCAAGCTAGCTCACTCACTAGCCTACCAATGTAGTAGGGTTGAGAAGGTAGGGGCAAAGTATGCCTCATAGAAATGGGGTCTCATGGTGATATAGGGGAAAATTATGCCTCATAGAAATTGGGTATCATGGTGATATACGTCATCATGAGACCCCATTTCTATGAGGCATACACTTCCCCTACCTTCTCAACCCTACCGCATTAGCAGGCTAGTGAGTGAGCTAGCTTGCCAATGCTCCACTAGCTTGCCAATTTCTATGAGGCATACTTTTCCCCTATATCACCATGAGACCCCATTTCTATGAGGCATATGCTGCCCCTACCTTCTCAACCCTATAGAGACCCAATTTCTATGAGGCATAATTTTCCCCTATATCACTATGAGATCCCATTTCTATGAGGCATACTCTACCCCTACCTTCTCAACCCTACCACATTGGTAGGCTAGTGAGTATACATCATTGTGATACCCCATTTCTATGAGGCATAGAATGAAATAAAATATGTAAAGACTTCACATACCTAAAAAAATAGAGTCTCAAATGGAGGATTTCTACCCAATTATGTAGCCTTTGCTTCTTCTTTTTCAAAATCCTCAACAATTTGACTTTTTAAAAAGCTTGTTCCCCTCCAAACTTCAATTGTATATCACTTTTGAATGAAATTTAGACTTGAATTGATATTATATGCCTTTCAATGTGAAAAATCTTCTATTTCATGTAAAGGTGGTGGAAAGATCATGAAAAAGGTGGCGGAATGTGAAAAACATGTATGCACACTTCACAACATCATCAAAAAGCTACTTTTTGTAGGAGCACGTGTAGAACCAAGAGAATATGCAAAATGTGGGCCTTGAGATCACGGGTATATTGAGCTTTTTACCATTTTTAGAGAAATCCTAAACATGCTTGCATTATAATGTGAGCATGTTATTTCTTGCTAAAAATGGTCATATCTCTAATTCTTATAAACTCACTCACGTTATGAGAAAGTTGGTTTTTTATAGATTTATTTTCTATCTCTTTATCTATACCCTCTACCCTAATTCTATCTCTCTCCCCTCTACCCTCTACCCTTATACCCTAATTCTATATCTCTCCCCTCTACCCTCTACCCTCTACCCTTAACCCATATACCCTCTATCATCTACCCTCTACCCTTAATCCTTATACCCTTTATCCTCTACCATCTATCTCTCTCCCACACCCTCTATCTCTCTCTCTCTCAAGTCTCTCCCTCCTACCCCCTCTCCCTCTCTCAACTCTCTCTCTCACTCACTCACTCCTATCTCTCTCCCCTCTACCCTCTACCCTTAAACCTTATACCCTCTATCATCTACCCTCTACTCTTAACCCTTATACCCTCTCTCTCTCTCCCACTCCCTCTCTCTCTCTCTCTCTCTCTCTCTCTCTCTCTCTCTCTCTCTCTCTGCTCTCCCTCCCACTTCCCCTCTCTCCCTCTCCTCAATTTCTCTCTCTCACTCCACTCCACTCCTTTTGTCTTCTCCCTCTGCCTCTCTACCCTTAACCCTATACCCCCTTAACCCTTATACCTCTAATTCTATCTCTCTCTCCCCAATTCTCTACCCTTTATACCTCAACCATTATAAATTCTACTCTATTCTCTCCCTCTCTACCCTCTAACCTATACCCTTAATTCTCTCTCCCCCACTCCCTCTACCCCACCCTCTCTACCCTTTATAATTCCTATATCCTCTAACTTAACCCTTATACCCTATATCCTCTACCCCCACCCTTAACCCTCTTATAAATTTCTTATCCCTCTACCCTTTATCTCTCTCCCACTCCCTTCGTCTCTCTCTCTCTCTCTCATCTCTCCCTCCTACCCCCTCTCCCTCTCTCAACTCTCTCTCTCACTCACTCACTCACTCCTTATATCTCTCTCCCCTCTACCCTCTACCCTTAACCCTTATACCCTAATTCTATCTCTCTCCCCTCTACCCTCTACCCTTAACCCTTATACCCTATATCCTCTACCCTCTACCCTTAACCCTTATACCCTCTATCTCTCTCTATCAAGTGTCTCCCTCCTACCTCCTCTACCTCTCTCAACTCTCTCCCCTCTACCTTATACCCT